>JACSYO010000313.1:962500-1050000 GCA_016806645.1 Ophiodon elongatus | reverse complement strand
GACAATGAAGACTAAAGATATATTTGATATAAAAACAGTTATATTATATTGTCAATCTTTAGATAATGTATCAAGTAAGAACTGTTCACAATCACTTTATAACCCTTGAAAATGACTTAATGTCTAATTAGAACTACAATATAATGTGTTGGATACAAATTGCCAAGTATTAATACACTGCTAATAAATACTCAATGGAGGATGGAGGGGGTTGTAATGAATAGTTGAATTAGTTTCTGTGTTCATTTTAATAGACTTATTGAGTCAACTTGTCCTGGATATTCCGGTCGCGTTTACAAAACCCAACTGAGTCGTCAAACAGGTAAATTTTACAAACTGAAAATAAACCAAATGAGTTAGTACCACGTCAGACTTTAACAAGCTTGTATTTATCCAAAAACTACCAAAGCGCTCAGCTGCACCATGAGTGTGGTGGACATTCACACCAGTTACTCTCTCTTAAGTATATCAGTGATCAGATTACACACGCGGGACAACACACTTCTCCTCCGGCAAGTGGATAACGTTTTTTTTTTTCTTCTTCTTCTTCATTTCGGTGTCAGGCTAATATGACAATTGTGATTGGGAATCAAATCTCAATGCAAAATTACATCCCAGGAGCTTTGGAATTAAAGGTTGCAGCGTGAGAGCGATGTGACATTTAGGATGGACACACTGCACGTTACTTCAACCTCTAAACGTCATTTCCACTCATGCAGTAATGAAACATGTGACATTCAAGTTCAATTTGAAGTGCAAGCTGGTCTTATTCCATGCATTGTGATTCAAAAATGTGATGGAGAGTAAAGTCTGCTTTTATTCCATCGGGCAGGGGGGTTAGCACGCTGGGCGTTAACGTCTCCGGTCTGCTGCAAGAATAAAAGATCCCAAAAATCTGTAATACACTTAAGTGTGTTCTTTTTTTCCAAACGTCGGGGTGAGTCAAGTAGAGCTATATTTGCTGCCACGACAAATATTCACTGCAAAGGATTGTGTTTTTCCTCCCTCCGTCTGAGGTGCATGATCAGAGAGATACTCTGGGAGCGGAGAACACATTGATTCGAGTGTGTTCCAAACACAGACTGGCCCTGACAAGGTTGTTATAACAGTCGGAGGGGTCTATACCATCACTTAATTACCAAAGCTGTCAGTCAAAGAGGGTCGCTGCTGGCTCCGTCCATGGCTGCGAGCGGCGTTTCCACTAGCAGCCTCCCTGAGTGATTGATCCATGCTGATGGCATCGCAAAAATAATTACAACTCGTCTCCTGATGTGTGATTCCGTACCACGTTCACGCTTCACGAAGGTAATCGGGGGGATCAGGAGGGGTCAGTGCCATTTCCTATTACCTGAAGTCCGAGCGCAAGGGCTGCAAACAATGCAACTGGAGTGAGGCGAGGAGAAAAGACGGAGGAGGGGGGCGGGGGGTGGACGTTATGAATAGCCCAGGAAGGCTTGTGCGCACTTTGTCTAACTGTGTGATTTTTTTTTCTTCAACCCCCCCCCCCGCCCTGAGCCAGCTATAGCACATACTGTAACAGCTTGATGGTGTCCAACATGGGGAACTGGAAATTCAAAACAATCACTGGGTCATTAAGTTGATTGGCATCGCATTTGTCGAGCTGTTGGAGGCTAAATGGGGAAGGGGTGTAGCTCTTTCACGAGAGTCAGCTTTCATCTGATCTGATGGCAACATTTGGTGACGGAAAGTGTCTCCAGAGCTCGAATCAAGCTTCAGGTTTGGTATGAAATAAATGCATAATTGGCCCCACTGCTTCTCCGTCAGGCTGTCAGATTTACCACGGAGCCCACACTGTCATTAACTGCACTCCCCGATGAAATATTATCCACGTTTTGCTGTTTCAATCATTAAGAAGCAAAAGCAGCACGTGTATATATTCCATATACCTTCAGTAGTTAGCGTAGCATTGACGTGCTAACGCTAGTTAATGACGTGCTAGCTGTTAATGTTAGCTCTACAGGTTTTGACGTAGACGCGTAACGTCTTAGAAACGTACATCTCTGTCCTACCTCTCTGGGTAACGAGTATCACTATTACACAAAGTTTAACCAAGACTAGCTCCAAATCCACAACACCAGACAGGAAATAAAAAAAAAGATCTAAGCCATGTGGTTGTCGGACCCTGGTCGGCAACTGGACGATGCAATGCTATGATCGCGTCCGAGGGGCGAGACTTAGCGAAGGATCAATTGTACAGGCATTCCCACCTCATACCAGTATGTTCTGGTGGGTAAAACACTCTTTCCTCTATCAGATTCAAAATAATAAATAGTGTCACGTCTCAATGCGACTTGTATTTCCTTTCATTCCTCAAGTGTAAATTAAAAAAAAGGCTTCAGATTGGGACACAATATCACACTCAACCCTCCAACGACAACGTTATTGTCCCTCATAATTATGTACATCATCAATATTTATTTTGGTAACATGCCAATCTACAGATGTTTAGAATGTGTTAAGTAGCAGTGGTTCCATGGCAACTGGCTTCGGAGCCCAAATCACAAGTGGAATCTGCCCTACGGTTTCAGATGCACTTCATATTCATAGTGAGAGCATTAACCGTCATTAGCCGTCTCCCTGGTCTTGACACAGAAGCGCAGCGTGAGGAGGACTGGCAGAGACATGGTGCGTTTGTGCCACGCATTACCCACCCTTCACTTCCTG
This sequence comes from Ophiodon elongatus, assembly GCA_016806645.1. Taxonomy (NCBI): domain Eukaryota; kingdom Metazoa; phylum Chordata; class Actinopteri; order Perciformes; family Hexagrammidae; genus Ophiodon; species Ophiodon elongatus. The sequence goes on along the minus strand of JACSYO010000313.1, from coordinate 1,047,315 downwards.
ACAGCACCCCCTTCCTCGTAAAAAAATAAAAAAACACAAAGAACACAATGTAAATTGTGAATCAAGCGAGTAAACAATGTACATATGGTATCTACACCTGAAGGGGCCGCCCCGTTCTCCTTGCGTTACTTCGAGCAGGCGAAGCGGAGGCATGATGTCACTAATGAACCCTCCGCCAAAAAAAAAAAAAAAGAGAAAAAAATACATACGGCGGTGAATAATGAAACGCAACGCTGCATTTTGCAACAGAAAGAATACAAGGTGAAATCATCGGCGAGCAAGGGAGGAAAAGAGTGAAAGAAAGCAAGCGATGATTAAATGATCAAAAGCTGGCAGAGCGAGTCTCTGTGTCACTGCGAGGCACACTCATCTACCCACAAGTGAAAGTTAGGTTTCAAGCACAGTGTAATTATAGCCGGGGATGTCAGTTTGACATTAATGCAGCCAGCAGAAATTCCCTAATTGGCCTCAGAGGAGAAAGTGAACCAGAAAATATATTAACATTTTAAAAAAGCATATTTTGCCTAATCCTTTCACTTTCCAACAATATTTGAAGACCAAAATGCCCCAGGCATGAGAATTTAAATGAGCAATTTTGTTTTTGAAGGAAACGGCCAATGAGACAGAAAATAGACTAAAGGGAAATCATTAGTGTATGAGAGATCCTGACAGGCTCGCCTTGCTGACTGGCTGGCCTGTCACTAGGAGTCTGTGTTCTTCAGCTCCACGCTATGAGCTAAGCTGATAACATGAAAAGACCCATAAACGTGCAGCCAGAAGTCAAAGCCTATTATCTAGAAATTCAAATGCGGGGGTAAGGACGAGAAAAAAAAAAAGAAGAAAAAAAAATCAGAGAGGAGGGTGTGTGTGTGTGTGTGGGGGGGGGTGGTGGTGGTGGTGGTGGTGGAGGCCTAGCTCTCTCTGTCTCCTGTAGGGGTAAAACTGGCCAGATCGAGAGATCTTGTAACGTGGGGGCCCCTGCTATCCGACAACAAACGCACGGCAGCAGCGCTGCCAGGAAATATTGCCGCAAATCACAACATCACTCGGGAAGCGGGAGATAAAAGCGGGAGGCGAGAGCGTGGACGGCAAAGGAAAACTGCTCAAAGTTAGGAGGAGCATGCAATGTCACATGTGCCCGGGCTGATGTGATATGACCGTATCAGAGAAACACAGCTAAGTGCAGTCAGGAGACGTTAGCCCGGTCCCCCGGTGATGAAGCAGCTGAGGCAAGCATCGCCCCTGGCGCGGGACTGCGGGGCAAACTGCTCAGGCTGGAGAGCCTTGCCCTTTTGAAACAAAACAGAGAGGAATGGCCAGGGGAAGCTAGCCCGGCCTTAGCAAAAAAAAAAAGAAAAAAAAGAAAAAAAAGGGGCCAGGTTTATTTCCTCCAGCAATGAAGAGGGGTGAAAAAAAAAAGAAAAAAGAATGATTGAGAAGACAGAGGAAAGTGAGAATAACAGATCTCACAGCTCGCGTCTCTTTTTGTGCGACAACAAAGGGCATATGATATTCCAGCCTCCTTTACAGCTGGCTGGTCAGAGGGTTCTTCTGGCACCTTTTATTCTGCACACAACCACGGATCAGGACTGCTTGCCGAGGTATAGGGATTTTGATATATTTTTTTTCTTTTCTTCTCTTTTTTTTTATCTATTAGGCTGTTACTCCGAACACAGCAATTTAATCAGGCCCTTTGATAAACATTTGACACAAAGCAGTGGGCTTCTGTCTCCGCTGCCTACAGCCCAGGGCAAGAGATTGAGACTGACGAATTTTCATCCACAATTTTCTCTATTTTAACTCCACCTGTCAAATGGTATGCCAGTCAGTGTGACACAAAGATGGGGGAAATCAAAGCTGCCTCTCATCTGAAAGGAGCACAGACGTGCGGCGGGCTACAAGTTTAGCGGAGGTTACAGACGGCACGCAGACAGTGAGGCGATGCAGATCAGGTGCCGGGAATTACACGGTGGCGTCATATTGACAGAGTGCTGCGGGGATGATGTGTTTTTGTAGGCCAACCCCCGGAAGTAAGCGTCGCACTGGTTCCCTCGACAGAAAGCCAATGGGATTTCTCGCACTGGATGTTTGGATCATTGCAGAAAGCGTACTCTGTGGCAAACAAACATTCGTGACACTCACACGTTTTTGTTCAGCGAGATAACCTTCACGAATGAACATCACTTTTGTGGTGTTTGAAGTGTGAACGCAATCGCCAGAAGTCAAAAGCTAAAGCTAGGCTACAAACAAACTAGTTGGATTGACGACCATTTGTGGTCTCATTTAGCCACTTGTTAGCGCTCGCCTTTTTTAAGACAAAGCCCACTAAGAATTTCCGAGTGGGGTATTTGACTGACTTATTTTATGAAAAGTTAATTCATCTTAAACTTCTGTTAACTTCAGACCTCCTTTCAGGTGTCTGACCAAAACACCATTCAGAAGCACAGACTTTGAGACGAGGGAACCAGAAATGCTAACGTGCTAACTCATTTCCTGGACTTTCAGGACTCATTCCTGCAGCTCTCTTATCGCCAGCCAACCTCCAGCTCGTATACTGCGTTCACACATGAACATGACCGCATCGCCTTGAGAAAAAACGACAAAAACAATCCCAATCCCCTTTTCCCTGGCGGAGCTCCCCACTCAGCTATCAGCCCGCATCCTCGCAGTTCTCGGCGGCCATTTGCAACAAGCGTCTAACTGGAGGAAACTACAAACTACAGACCATTTGACCCTGAAGCGCAAAGTATGGAGCAGCTCCCTTCTCCACCCGACGGAGGCAGGCTCGGGTCACACGGGGTCAACACCTTCTTTGCCGAGCCTACAGCGCGATGGAGGCCTCAGACTTGCGTAAACATCGGGGGACTGGACATGGCCTGAGAGCCTCGCGGACTCCGCAGCAGCGCTCCCCACAGGCCGCGGAGGAAATGTCCGCCGCGATAGCGCTACGCATGTGTAGTAAAAAAAGTAAAGTGATTATCTATTCATTAACTCCCATAATTGAGGTGAAGAGCGCTAGTTACCAGACTGTCATGGAGGCTGCTCTTACTTGCCCCTCAGGTAAGCAGCGTCAGCTACAACAGAGCTGCAGAAACACGGCGCATACGGCATTCCAGAGGCATGGACGCTGAGAATAAATGATATGACCTCTGGCTACAGTATGGCCTTCAAATCTAAATCCCTACCTGACCAGCGAGAATCATCCCCCCGCCTCCTTCTTATTCATTCTTCCCGCATACCGAATGCGTTCTGCGCCGGGACGCGTCTCCACGAATCTTTTGATTCCCTTCAATCGGTTTCAAGGACTGTAAACAATAAGGGCCGCCGATGTGACGAGGAGGGGAGATCTTCCTCGGCTCAATTAAGGAGCCGTCCGGCAGCCTCCTGCGGCCCTGAGAGATGGGAGCTATAATTAGAAGAGGGCAGTTAACTTGCAGACATTATTGATGATCCGCTGTCGACACCTCCCTCACGTTAGCATTAGCATTTTTTTTCTTCTTTTTCCCTGAGCTGGGAGAGGGGGGGCTCGTGTCAAGAGAGGCCGGTCTCTCGGAGTCCATGTCAGCGGGGGGGTATGTGTGTGAGCTACACGGCGAGGCCACATTACGGCTGAAGAAAAAGGTAGAGAGGGAGAGCGAGAGAGAGAGAGACACCCGAGCTCTCCTCCGGGCCCCTCTCGGCGCTCGTCCACCTGATGGGAACACGGAGAGCTGGCTGTTCTCCCCCTCATCAATACAGCAGGGCTCTTTGTCAGTAATTTGCAATAAGTGTCCGCGCCACATCTTAAGGGACCGGGAAATCATTACTGGCTGAGGCCCTGCTCGGCTACTAATTGGATGCGTTGGGCCTTATCAACTGAGGATTTTCCGAGACCTTTGACAGATACCAATTCGAAAATCATTGTTCAGTTGTCAATTTAAGAGACCGTTAAAAGAGCTTATTTTAATTTTAATTGGAACTTCCTCCCACCTTCACAGTGAGCCACGCGGATTAAAAATGAGCTCAGGGCATGTGCGTGTGTGTGTGTGTCTGTGTGTGTACTCCCCTCAGATGAGCAGGAAAACTATGCAGGTCAAATTGACGGGTAACAGTTCTGACCAGCGTACGAATGAAGACAGCACGCACACACATTTAGTTTACAAGAATCCACCCGGCTTTCCTGGGACTTCATCATCAACATCAAATAAGTCGGAATCTGAGCTGCAAAAGCTCCCAATTAGGCAAAAAAAAAACTGCATCCGCTTAGGATGTTTGTTGGGCTGCGAGTGTGCTGGGACCATCATCGATCATCCCCACCACCACCACCCCCCCCCCCCCCCCCCCCCCCCCCCCCCCCCCCCCCCCCCCCCCCCCCCCCCCCCCCCCAAGTAAACTGACCGGCTGATAGCGCTGCCCTAACATATTTATGTGCTGCGCTCTCTCGTGACCCTGAACTGAAACACTCTCTTGGCTTTAATAAGGCCCGGGGAAGGCTCAGCCCTGATTGACTCGGCGATGGGGAACGGCTGCGAACGCTGGCAGATGCGGCAAAAAAGCTAACATGCGTAAGCGGGGCGTAGGGGCTCTCCGACGAGCCGCCGACGGGTGACTCGGGCCACCCAGGAGCGGAGGGCGCGGGGCCGAGGGCGAGGGGACGAGGCTCGGCAGCGAGAGGGAAAGGAATTGTTTTGACACCGCTGATAGTTTAAGATCCCTTCGTAAACCGCCTTGTTTTTTGAGTGACGCCAAGTATCACCCCGGTATGCTACCGATTGCGTGAGTCAAGCTGCAGTTGAAATAAATAAAAAAATAAATAAATAGCAAACCGTGGTTCTTCTCTTTTTTTCTTCTTTTTTTAAGTAAATAGAGCTGTCATTTGATAATAAACCTGGCATTAATGTTAATTCTACCATCCAGTATTTGCAGTATTAGAGGCTTAGAGCCGGAGAGCAATACTGTTCAGAGGGTAATAAGTGTCTAATTAAGGACTAGACAGGAGGGAAATTGCCACGGTATAAAAAAGAGCTTTTTTTTTTTTCTTCTTCTTTTTTTCCACTCTCCTGCTTTTTTTCTTCTTCCACCACCACGTCTCTGGGAGCCGGCGTTGTGTTTGCCGGCTGTTTTACTCGCTGTCAGAAAGGATTTGAGGCGAGGAGCCATCTAAGCATGCGTACGAGGGGATTCATTTGACCTCATTATACATCAATAAAGAAGGAAGCCGGTTTACTAAATATCACCATGCTGCCCGCGCTTCACGTCAGATCATGCAGGAGTGTGCTAGAAAAGATGATTCCAGAAACGTCTGGTGTAGAGAGGGAAGGAGAGGGGAGGGGAGGGAGGGAGAGAGGGAGGAGGATAGGGAGGAGGGAGGGAGGAGGGGTTGAACCCTGACTAGCCAGAAGGGATTCTGACAAGCAGAGGGAAAAAAAGCAGAAACGCAAAGCCCTGTTTAAGAGCAGAGCAACTGAAGAAAAAGATTTATGCTTTTAATTAATGGCAATTAAACCATGCCTGTTGGGCTGGCCTTTGGCAATTGTTCTCAGTAAAAAGGAGGCCGAGCTGGTGACAAGCATTTGAATCCACTAAGTTCTACCAGGGGAGCTGACACTGCAGGCATCAAACCTAAACTAAATCAATAAAGGAATTAAACTTTTATAAATTGCATTTTGACAAGCATCAGATAGCGCCGGAGCTTTGATATCGCCAATTCCTCCGAGGTGACGCAAACAAGGAGAGGCACACTTAGAGATCCAAACAATCAAAGGGTCTCGTTAGCATGCGCTGTCAGACCGCGGCGGCGCCGTTAATTACTACAAATTAATGTGACTCTCTCCACCTCCGCTGATTGCGATGATAATCAAGCGCGGCTTCGGCACGGGGAACATATGCAACCCTGCCAAAAATAATGAGGGCAGAAACCAACAGACGCTCCTCTACGCTCGTGTTTACAAGCCCAAAATGCTTGTTGCTTATTTTATCCTGCAGCCACACACATACACACACACACACACACACACGTACACATACATATACAGCTCTGCTTTGCTAATGCGCTACGTATAAATGTACATAATGAGATTCTCCATTTGATTTTTCAATGAACTCGCTGTATCAGCCGAAGACATAAACAGACCTCAAGGTTGCTGATCATTTACTGCTCCTTCCCACACACACGCACACGCACACGCACACGCACACACACACACACACACACACACATATGTAAGACAAAAAAAAGTAGCAGTTAAACTGAGCAATATGTGTTCAGACAAAAGTAGGCGTGACGCTGTCTAGAAGGGGAGCAGCAAAAAACAAAAAGAGGGTGTGTGTGTTTGGGGGGGTCGGGGGGAGGGACAGATAGGAAGTGTTCAAAGCTTGCATGACAGCTCAAACGTCCTGTCACTTAAATCACTGTTCATATCTGCACATGACGAAATCCAGAAACGCATCCGGCATCGCGGTGACATCACGCTCCGTGAGCGCCAACAGGCTTTTCTAAATGAGACTGAAAGCAGTAATTACCGCACGCCCTCGCAACCCCCCCTCCCCCGCCCTAAATTGTTTACCATGAGACTGATCCAGCTCGCTGGTGCTGCCTGCTGCTTACTCGCCCAATTTCTCATCCTCGACATTGAGATCTTTCGTGGCATTCGGCTGACTAACACCGGCAGCGGCCGCAGCTCTCTAATTTGTTCAGCGGTGATGTATTATTCATCGCTATTCAGTGGCGCTTTCAGAGTGATTTGCAAATTCCATCGGTATACTCTTAAGTTTACACACATAATACAAAATGTAAGATTTCATGCTTCCCGACAAGACACAATGGCTTTGAGGGGAATACATTTTACAAAAGTTGGCAATGTTAATTTAATGGCACAGATAAGTGGATGCCGTGCCTCGTGAAACATTAACATGCGGGAATTGTTTTAATAACTGCAGACGGTAAAGGCCCGCACGGAGAGAGGTTTTGAAGGGGGACACACAATGGTGCCATGAGCTGCCAGACCCGGTTGGCAGGTGAGTGCTGTCACAGAGCTTCCAGCTGGCTTGGAGGTGTTTGCCCTTGTTGACGTTAAAAAAAAAAAGAAAAAAGAAGAAGCAGCAGAGCCCAACATGATCTCATTCCCTTGATGAATCTGTCCCAGACTCCACCTGACTTTTGAGCGACCCCTGACCCCGGCTCACCCGCCCCCCAAGGACCCTAATGGTGACCTAATGGGGACTTGGAGCGTGTTATTAGCTACTGTTTTCTGTGTGCGTGTGCGTGTGCGTGTGCGTGTGCGTGTGCGTGTGCGTGTGCGTGTGTGTGTGCGTGTGCGTGCGTGCGAGAGAGCTGGAAACGCCAACTGGGTACCACCTTCAAGGTCAGCGCAGCCTCTCCACCTCCCGCCTCTCGCCAAGGAACTTCGCCTCCACCGTCAGACTAATTTTCCATGCAGCCCTCTCTCTCTGATCTCGAGTTAAAAGACAGCGCCGGCACTCTTAAGAGCGCGCTCGACTCCTTTGTGCATAATGCGGCCCCAAAAAGAATTCAGGTCGTCCGTTGTATTTTTAATTTCTTTGACAAAGTATTCCACCTTCGCGGGGGAAAGTGTGTAAAAACAAAGGGCTCTCGTGCTCCATCATCACCTATTCTCATTGTCACGGGGGGGCCGGGGGGTGTTGGCGATCGCGGAATGTGCTGCAATGCAAATGAATGTTGCAATATTAAGAGAGGAACATATGGAGACATGCATATGTGAGGAGATAGTGTGCGATGTGGAATAAAGAATGTATGGCATTATGTGTAACCTCCCTCTCTGATTTTAATGCTTAGCATTTATATGCAGTTAGACCTCATTATGATAATTTGAAATTTTGACTGAATGGCTAGAGGCAGGATTATAAGAGAAGTCGGTTTTAGAATGTTAATGTCTGCCTTTGGAAATAATGCATGTATTTATTGATTTTTCTCTAAATCTATCCTTCTTAAGTTGTCATGGTTTAGTTGGAGGAGGGAAGAGGGGGGGGGGAGGGTCTCTTCTTTTTTTTTTTTTAACAAAGTGGTCAGGGGCCCGAACTGGTGAACGCAAGCGATGCTTGGTCATTAACATCCAATCCCTTCGCAAACGTGCGTCTCGTTTTTTCTTCTTCTTCTTCTTCTTTGCTGTCACATTTCAGAGAAGTAGTATTAGCTACGAAACATAAGCGGAGGCAGGGACGGTGGAGAAGAAAAAAAAGGGTGGAGAAAAACCTGGCGGAGGAGAATCTGAGAGACAGATTAATGCCTCGCTGGTACTTCAGTGTATCAGGACAAGGATTACCGCGGTAACAGCTGCGCCCGTGAGTCCCCTGACTGAGAAGAATTACAAGTATTATCACCTACATCATTAAAGTAGGGTTCATAGATGTGGAATGGCTTCAATCAATTCATCCCCAGATAACACCGAGCCAGCTGGACCCCCTGCGTGAGAACTTGACTTAATTGGCCAATAAGTGGTGGGGAAGGGTGTGTGCTATTTGATCAAATTACGGGCCCGGCGAAGGGATTACAGCCCTTTTTTTTTTTCTTCCTTTTTTTTTTCGGATGGAGTATGGAGGGAGACTGGCGGGCGGAGGCGGACCGCGGGGTCAGGGCCACCGTAAGCACCGGGCCCCCGCATAAGCCTGTCCACGGCTAAGTGTGAGGCCGGTGAAAAATGGTGGCCCACTTGGCACCGGGGAAGGGGAGGAAGAAAAGCAGTATCCAGGTCAGCCTTTTGCTTGGGGAAATGCACTCATTCATCATCCCCCCTTGGCCTCATTTCTGGCTGGTGATACTTGTAAACTAATAAGTTCCGTGTGCTATTTAGTTCGGATCATTATGCTACAAATTCAGGAACTTCTGCTGTGTTCATACAGCGTGGGGATGAGCAGATAGAGGGACGTGTTTATAGCAGAGGTAAGGGAACAGAGATGTGTACTATAATAAAAAAAAGGGGGGACAGAGATGTGTACTCTAATAAAAAAAAAAGGGGGACAGAGATGTGTACTATAATAAAAATTTAAGAGCATACTGTAAATGGCACAAAAAAAATAATTGTGTATTGCATTTAGGGTTTAGATCTGGGGTGGCCAAACTACAGCCCACGGGCCAACTGTGGAATTTTAAAAATATATAAACTTGAGCACATCCTGGTTTAAACACTAGATATCAACTACATTTACTGAAATAATCTCCGTCTGGGCAGAAAAAAAAAAGTATTTCACTATTTCCCCCTGCTCTGTTTGTTACATCCTAATATTAGACTTAGAGATTAACATTTACATCTCATAACATCATTGTTTTTTAAAAAGCCATGCACTGGATTACAGTTAAAAAATATTGAATTAGTTTTAATTGAATTAAAGAGCAGAATATACAGAAATACTTTATATAATAGGTGGCGACACACCAACAAACGACTGCAATGCCAAACTGTTTAGTAGTGCTAGTTATTTTGATAGAAAACACTGAAACACTGTTTTTCTTGCAGTGTAACTGGTTGAAAACTACCTTGACTCCTTATATTTTCCTGTAAATGACCCACAATAAAGAAATTAATAAAAAAAAAACAGTCTGCTCAGCATCCAAAACACTTCTGGTTTAGATGCTTAGCTGTTAGCATCACACACACCAGAGCAGCCTTCGCCACGTTGCACCACCATGTCAGCTGATTATTCAAATGTTTAATTAGCATCCAGATGCATGGTCGGGCTCTGGCGGCCATAATGCCTCCACAACTAAATCTGCTCCAGTAACCATAAAACCGTTGAAAAATATCAGAGAGATAGCAGGAATTTAAATTCGTTAAAATGCCAACGCTTCGCTGAGATTACCTCGTTGCAATATTCATGGGTGAAATGGCTTGGCTGAGAGGCATTTGCATTATCATTATTCCTAAGTAGAGTACAATTTAGTCATCAGTGCCCGACTCGGTTTCCAGTCCTTTTTAGAGGTGGGAAGGAATTCACCTCTACGGGACACGAGGGTAAAGACACTCTAATTAGCACTGCAGCCCTGAAAGGCAATGGAATAATATAAAAAAAAGATAATTTTCTTTCAAGAATGAGTGGGACTGGACTCTGTTTACAAAATGGGGATTCATGACGCAATTTCAGCTGGTGAGGAGAGAGGGAGAGGGAGAGTGTGTCCCTCTGCAGCCATTTCTCAAGATAATTCCTTGCTGGAGAGCATGTTTGTCATCGCTGTTGAAAGTGCGGCGCGCATTAATTCTAGTTTTGCCTCGGTGTAATTCTGGCAAAATGAGCGGCCCTCCAGGGGGCCCTGCGTTGTAGACTAACTACCGGACAGAATTAGACTCCGCAGTCCCGGCTATTCATAATGTCATTAATATAAAGGCAATTAAATGAGTTTTTAACCTCCAACCTCTTATCGTTATTAATGAACAAGCGGACGGAAGAAACAAAAAACCCACCCGAGATGAAGCTGGTAATTATCTCTGCATCGGGCCCTTTAGAACAGGTTTGGAAAATTAAAGCTTTGCAAATGAATTGTTGGTGGGGTGTGTTTCCAGGCAAGCCCAGAGGGAGATGATGTGGTTTAATTTAATCACATGATGTCACACCAGGAGGGTTAATTAGATGGGTTTTTACTGTCGCTGGGCTCGCAGGGCCGACGCGCCGGCGTACCTCAAAAACACGCAGCATCTCTCCACGCTATCAAACTGTCACACTGGTCATTAGTGTCTCGTAGTCGCTCGCTGTAAAGAAGAAGAAAAAAAAGAAGAAACCAGCATGATCAGGATAATTAAAAAAGAAAAGGAGCCTGAAGGTCGTGTGTTCTGATATGCTTCATTATGGCCTTATTACAACAGTAATTATGTAAGTGACGGTGCAGCCCAGCAAGTGTTATCGGGCTCCTGACACGCTGACATTAAGAAGCACCGCGGGGTCAATTTTCACGGCGAGGGAGAAGAGGAAAAACGTCGGCGCTCGGCTGCGGCGGCTCCTTCTGCAGGTTTGGAGAGCAGGACGGCGGAGTCACAGGAGCTCGTTTGACCGGGAGCAGAGAGTGTAGGAGCAGGTTTTTCTTCTCCAGCACCTCGCTGCTCCCCAGACGGTGTGCGGGGGTGAAGGTCACGCGGGGTCACTGTCGCTGTGTACCCAGTTCTGCAAACAGCTCATTAGCGAGTCGGCAGTCTCACAACAGACAGCACTCTTGGGAGCTAGGGGGGGGGGGGGGTCACACCGGTACCGGCTCCACGCCCCGTTTGTTTAGGGGCTCTCTTTAGGGACTTCTCCGTGCCTTCCTCTCTTCTGCTTCATGTTTAATTAATAATTAACTTGTGTCAACCGCTTGTTTACCCACATGGGGTGACAGAAAAAAGAGAGATGAAAATGCTGCGACGCAGAAGGATAACTCACATTTATTGTTAGCTTGTTAGCCGAGACCTTCTGGTCTTGTGATCGCCGCCCTCTTTTGGTTACTTCTCGTTTTGCTAGGAATTCACGCAGCGCACAGAAGATACTTTTGCGTTTTTATTGACAATAATGAGAAACAAAACGCGTTCAATCTTTAAATCCGAGGTCAGGAGTCTTTCTTATTGTGTCAAATATGACACATGCCATGTGGGTACTGCAGCTGGAGGTGAATCGCGAGACAATTTTCAGTCTCTCAAATTGGGGTGGGGTGGGGGGCATGTGTGATTTTTCACAAGTCCTTGGACTGCTAACTAACCTGTCAAATGGGTAAACTGCGCTCCATCTTGCTGACAACAATCTGCAAATGAGCCACAAGTCATTTACCACGGTTATGCTGGCAAATGAGTCGAGGCGGCCCGCCTCTGACAGGAGGACGGAGAGGCGACCCATCAGAGCCTTCTCATTTGGCTAATGCGTTTGTTTGAAACCGGGGCGTTATTCAGCAATCGTGACAATTACCGGCGAAATGAAGAGTGACAGGGGTCAAAGTCTGACGTCTTTATTACAGTTGTCTCCGATCGCGGGAGGCGCGGCCGTGGCGGGAGCGCCCGAGACACGGGCCGAGGCCCGACGGTGTATAAATCTGTCTGTCTGAAGGTCAACAGAAGTGAAGAGGTGGCCCGACCCGGCGACCCATGGGTCCCGCTTGACATCTCTATCTATAGCCTGTGCCCGTGACAAAGGCGGCGCTGACAGATGGAGAGAGGGAATAAAAGAGCAGGGCCGCGCTGATGACCTGAGAGGTATCTTTTCTTAACCGCGTGGTTAAATGTCACTTCTGCGGTTTGATTGACGTGTTTTTGTGGCGTTTAAACTTCTTATGTCAGAGGGTTTGTCGTTTTTTGTTGGAAAATAATTATCTGCGAGGAAGTCTTCATCTTGAATCGGATGTTAACCGAAGCAGTAACCGCTTGTGGAAAGTAATTATGTACATTCCACAATTTTTAGGTTCTTCCACGGTAACTCTTCTACTCCACTTAGTTTCAGAGGAATATTTAAGGGGGAGCCGGGACCAAAGTAACACTGTACCAAAGTAACTCTGTACCAAAGTAACTCTGTACCAAAGTAACGTGGAACCAAAGTAACTCTGTACCAAAGTAACGTGGAACCAAAGTAACTCTGTACCAAAGTAACTCTGTACCAAAGTAACGTGGAACCAAAGTAACTCTGTACCAAAGTAACTCTGTACCAAAGTAACTCTGTACCAAAGTAACGCAGTACCAAAGTAACTCTGTACCAAAGTAAGCAGATGAAATGTATTATTATCATGAAGTTATGTGAATTTTAATCAATATGGGAATGTCTATCAGTTATACTGTTGTTGAAATTGAAAAAAAAAAAAAGTTGTTAAGATAAAAGGACATAGTATTGAGTAGAAAGTAACAATGCGTCCGTTCAAAGTAAATTACCCTGAGGTTTGTCCATGTTTGCACAAGATAACACCTGCTGGAAGTGAAGAGCATGGGAGTTGTTGATCGCGACAAAAACATGTGTTTCCGTCTCTAACGTTGTCTTTTAAAATGCCGTTTATTAGAAAAAGGGTTTACTTTCATACTAGGTCCCCTCTACTTTTTACTCCACTATTTTTATCTGCCAGCTTTAGTTGCTGGTTAATTTGCACATTAACATTTTACATATTAAAACTCATAACGGTTTATTAAATGTGTGTATGTACGCATGTTAATGAATCAGAAATAATAATCCAGTGATTTAATGAGTAATAATAGGACATTTAAAAATGTTTAATGCTTTTAATGAAAGAGTACTTTTGACAACAGAAATACGTAGGATAATGCCACGATTAGGTCATATCATCACAATAGGATTCTACCTAAAGTCAATACTATAATGATATTCAATTTACCATTATTCATTACCTTTTAAAAGCATCAGCTTTTGGTTGCCGGAACTGAAATTATGGTTGCCATTTTAAATCACCTTATATTTTTAGTAAATAAGATACTACGCATTTACACGTCAGCTTAATAATGAAAATGTGACGTCAAAGAATAATGTGTTTTATCTGATACTTTGCAGAATTTCAACCTTAAGTCAGTGAAGTCAGTAAACATGTCAAAAGTGGTTGCAACTGATGGCAACCAAAGGCCAAGAATAGTTGCCAATGGCAACCTGGCAACGGTTACTCACGAGCCCCGCAACATAGAAACAAAATCATCTTAATACATGAAATAAGACAAACTAACTAATGTGATATTGAGCTGTCCACTCAACGCCAACCTGGTGGTCAGTCCTTGATCCGCTGGACAACATCCACATCCACTTTGGGAAATTAGCGATTCATTGCAAACCACAGCAAAAGTAGAAAGCGTCCTCTGATGTGTCCGCATATCATTTTGCCAGCGCGAGCTTCTGGCTGCGGCCTCCCGCGGCGCTGATGGCTTTAATTGACTGTCTCGCTGTGATTAATGGTCACATGTTAAACATGCACATTGCGGACATTCTTACACAGATGTGGAAGGCAATTTGAGGGAGAAGGGACCATCTCTGGAGAAGCACTTATCTCTGGCTGTGAGCTCAGCGTTTGGGATGGGATGGGACGGGAGAGGCGAGCGCTGCTCTGGTCTGCGGGCCCCAGAGCCGACCTACGCTTGCATGGCAGTGACATTGAGGATATTTAAAGAAATGGCCTCCCCCCGCTGGGCCACAGACAATGGGCTCCGGTAGCGAGGAAATTCATGGCTGAGGCACGATAAAAGGTTGGAAAACAGAAGCAGGTCTGTGGTAAGTAAGCGCTTCTATTTTTTGTGGGGCAAAAATAACACCTACAAATACATGTAAAACGAGGACACTACCACTGAAGTATTTTACCTCAAAAGCCACATTGTGTGTCCATGAAAACCCTTAAACCCTACCATTATGTGATCCAAGTCCTGTGACCCCCCCTCCTACATTTCTGCTCTTGGCCACGGCTGCAGATTACAAAGCCTGCCACTGATCCAGGCTTTGAGGAACTAAGAGATTCACCACAGTGACAGTGTTTACACAGTGGGGTCCACATGGCAGCGCTGTGTATGGGAGTGCAGGCCAGCATCAATCAACCCGGCACCAGGCAGCCACCAGCCATCAGGACCAACCCCTGTTCAGACTGATTATTGGGGTAGCTTTTACATCATTAGCCCAACCCCCCTCTTTTACTCCTTATCTCCTGATGACCAACCAGGCCTGGCAGGCCACCGCTGAAATGTCTTGGCCGACGCAACCGGCCGTCACCTGGAGCCGCACCAGCACCAAACAATTTGACCCCGGCCAGTTGAGGCAAACGCGCGGCGAGGATAAAATGCAACTAAAGACACGAAAGCCCTTGAATGTGGGAGGTCAGTATTGGAGCATGTGATTGAGCTAATTGAAATCAACATCCATGATTGGGCACACGGGCCGGGGCACTTGGCAGCACGTCTCGTGCCAACATCAGTCACCGTTCGCGCTGCCCTGCCGGCGGTGAGGGCGGCCCGCTGAGGAGTGGCAGGGCTCGCATGCCTGTCATGAGTTTACAGCGCGGAAGCGATCGCGGAGAAGCTTATGGGATGCCGCTGCCGCGTCGGCGCTCCGTCACAAGGACATCCAAGATATGGATCGGGGTGGGGGGGAGCTCGGAGCCCTCGCTCGGAGAGCCGGGACCGGACCGAGGTCTAGAGCACTCACACCTCCCAGCAGCCTGCCTGTAGGCCAGTGTTAATGGTGGCTGCTCCACAGAGCCACGCCAGCCCCCACTATCCCCCCGCCCTCCTGAAGCAACTCTGGCACCACACTTGCCCAGGGCCGCACACATTAATGCTACGCTAATTAGCAGAGGAGCTGACCAACCAATTATGCACAGTTCAGTCAGGATTCAGAGGTCAGAGGGTACTGCGACGCTGCGTCACACACTTCAGAATGATCTGGATGTGCGGTACAAATGAGCCAGCTGTGTGGTGGTGGTGGTGGGGTGGGGGGGCTGGAGGAGGGGGAGGGGTCTACAAAACAAGGTGCTTTCCAGCTCACTAATTCAAACTAACATGTAATTTTGCTTAACACTACAGAGCAGAGGATTTAGCAATCTGATTATGTTCTACAACAGGGGGTTGTGTTTATGCTGGATGTGGAAAAAAAAATTTGTTACGTAAATTGCACAACAAAAGCTAAGTTGCTGGCAGCAACCTCCTGGTAGGAGAGACTCTCTGTTTGAAATAACGAGGCGCGACGTGATTAATACATGCCAGATTAATCTAGCTATTGTCTACTTCCCATTCAGTACAAATTATTTACGACAAACAAATCCATTTTCATCCACACAAGATATTCTATTAGTGAGGTGTGATGATCGCATTGACTTTAACTCGTCTGGAGACAGAACACACAGACGGCTGATTTCAATGCAACCTGAAGAAAAGGCGTAGCGGCTGTATTTATCGGCCATTGCCTAATTTGGGATACAAAAGTACAGTGACCCATTTCTGCCACATGCTTTTGTCAAGGGTTGTTACACACCAACACCGCGGTGCATGCCCGATCACAGCGGGGATATTGCATTGACACAATGTGACAGAACAAGTGCTTTTGTTTGGATTCACTGAACGACAACTGACCGATCGCAGTCAGAACACACTTTACACAGAAATTATACAAAAACACCAGAGATGCCTGGTTGGTGGAGGGTGGGGGGTAGGGGGGGTTACAGTCTGTCTTTGGATGATTTGTTTGGTTTCCCAGAATTATACTAATATAAAATCTGATAAAATTCATGTGCAGTCCTAAAGATTTTAGTCGCGGTTGATTCAGCGAAAAACTGTGGGGGCTTGTGGCAAATGCTGAGAACGTCTTAACAATACAAGTCTCAAAGATTTCCATTGAAATAAATGTCTGTTGAGTGACTATCTATAACCACTGTCTCTAGGGTGCCGAAGGAGGGCAACACAACAGTGATTGATGAAACTGATTGCCACTTAAACAAAACGACAAGACCAGTAACTGCTGACTTTCAGAGGGGTTTTATCTTTCCCCTTGTTCGGCCGTGATACAAACTTCTTTATAGATCGCTGTGGCTATACTTTTACCGCTACAGATATATTTTTCCTCTTCAGCATTCCCTTGACCAGCATTTCAGCTTGTTGGGATTACCTTGTTACTTGACAAATGTACAATTACGAGCGGTGTGCTCATGCCGCAGCTCATGGCCTATTGAATTTCTTCCAGCTCGTGCATGCCTCGTCTCCTGTGAGTCCTCTGTGCAAGTGAACGCAAATTCAATCCAGCTCGGGGAATGGCGGACTCCGCCACTGACAATGCAAACTGCTATATAGGGCAGTAACTAATGAGTGCGAAAGCATTTCGGGGCTATGGCAGAATAAATGTCGGCCACAAATAGTATCGAAAGTCATGTTTTATATGTTGGGGAAAAAATTCGGACTATAGCTCCAAGTAATACAATGTGTGTTAATCTGCACAAACAAATTAACCTAATTTCCGTGTGGCATTATCCACTGTTAAAGGCCTTCATATACTCACTTATGAGCGCTCTAGGGCCATGTGTTATAACCTTGATATAACACAATATACTTGTTACAGAGCAGCGTGATCAAACTTTGCATCTGGCACTGGTAACCAGGGGAAAGCTGGTCTCCTGAACACTTTTCTGAAATCTACCCACAGCCCAATTAGCAGGGATGTTTAAAAGAGCAGACTTGTGACCAGAAGGTTGGAATCCCAGCTGGGACGCCGCTGTGTATCTCAGGGTACTTAACCCGAATTGCCTCAGTAAATATCCAGCTGTATTAACAGATATAGGACGTACAATGGGAACACACTTACCCTTCATATGGGATTTAACGGGCAACACAAGCACAGTGTCGTTTTTTTTTTTTTTTTTTGCAGCTCTCTGCAAACAACTTCAATAACTTTGCACAAATGAAAAGTTTGCGGCCATAAAAGCGGCAAAGGCAGACGGCTATGTATTATCCCGGAGGCGGCCATTACTGCGCCTTTGTCCTAACGGGATCCAACGGTTCGCTCTATCGGACTGCAGACATTTGTATTCCGCTCACAGGGCAGCGATCATCTGCCACCATCTGCATAGTTTTACTGCCTGTGATCATGGTGCTGTTGAGAGGGGCTGTCATTATGCTTTACAGCATTGTTAAAGCCTGCCTCGGTGCAGCGTCAGAAGAAATATCTCTCTCTCTCTCTCTCGCTCTCTCTCTCTCTCTCACCCTCTCTTCTTCGCTCTGTCTAGATCAGGGGTTACAAAATACACCTCTTCTGCACACAAGCGCCTCAAGACAAAACTGACCGGCACTTTGCAGAGTGATACACGGAGCCACTGAGGCGAGACTGGATGTAAAAGGTCTGCGTTTTCTCCGAGCTCTGAGCAACAGAGACTTTTGACTTCTTACTCTTCATTAGACAGACGGAGTAGACGCACACATAAAATGTTCCCTCATGCAGCCACAGCGCCGTCATGCAGCTGCTTATAGATGCTGGAAATTGCTTTCGACGTGAAATACAACGCTCGCCCAGGGTTATGATATGCAACACCATATTACCTATTCAATGTAGATAAATCATGCGTTTTAGTGTGCTATGAAAACAAAAATATCGAACTTCTTTGAATAATGACTTTCCAGTGATTTAATGCTGAAGTGTACTTCCTTCTGAGAGTCCCAGGTGCTGGCACTTTGCATATTGTTGTGAATAACATCCGCTCGTGTGATGGGGGAGAACCCGGCATTGCCCCTTTGGCAATGTAAAGCAGTCCTTTAGTGCGGATCACATAGCCAGGGGTTATCGCTTCATATTCTTAAAGTCAGAGGCAAATCAAAGGCCCGAGAACGTAATTATTCAAAAGACACTCGACTGTTTTGTAGAAGTGGGAGTTCATCCAGCTAAACAATTTAAATTCAACTCATCCTCAGCAGTGCTTGTAATAGTTTGAATCATGTTATTAGTGTGCCATTAGTAATGTAATGCTTATAGATGAGCTGCAAGCTTGCTACACTGCGAGAAAGAAACGCTGTGCAAGTGCACTCTGTAAACAGGATGGATTTGCTTCATTAAAGCGTTCCTCATGAGTCTGCAGAGTTGCCTGTTCTGTGTGCTGAGAAAAATAATTTTCTTGGTCCCATATTACAGGGTACTTATTTAAAACCAAATCTATTCCTCATTGGCCTTGTGGATGTGCCTGTCCTGCTTCTTAGGTCGACTACTACTACCTCTACTACTACTAATACTACCACTACTACTATTACTACCACTGCTGTCAGTTAAGGCTATTGTCGGGAAAATGCTAGTGAGCTGCCCTGAGTGGATAATCCAAAAACCCCAACACATCTGAGAAGTAATGTAAGGAACCATTTTGGATTAAACACCATGGAAAAATTGTGGAAGCAGTTTTTAAATTGAAACTGCCTTAGAGTGTAATTCACGTGGGTTTGTATTCGCATTCATTCAAATAAATTATGTATTTGTTCAAATTCACATTTTGACTTGACTTTTTTTTGTTAAAGTGACAATCCTGCTGTTAATTGATGTTTTCACATAAAGTCTTCATGAATGTGCACCATCACAACAAACCAATTTCCCAACCGGCCGCTGAGTTTGACTGATTATACGTTAAACGAGGTCATGTAACTTTTGAAATAAAAAACACAATCTACCTCTTATAAAGTAAAAGAAAAATAAGTTTTGCTGCTAAAAAGCCTTACATGGTTGGGTATGACCAGCACTTTATGGTGGCTAATGGTAGCTAATGCTAGCTGGCTGACTAAGACTCTTTACTTGTATTATTGATAAAATGTTCTAACATTCAGCATTATACTGTAATTGTCACTAATGGCCACAGCAGACGTTGTTCTGGAAAGTTCCCTTGAAGGCCTTTACACAAGTGCGATTAATTCACACGTCAATATACTTGGTTTGAACGGTTGTTTCGGTCATGAAAACCTTCACCTGCAGGTATCACGTGGCGAAAACATGGTTGATTGTTCTGGGTTTTTGCAACACAATTGGAGGCATCAGCCAATCAGCCAATGAGTTGCGCTTATATTTATGATGAAACAACAACACGGAGGCTCCATAGTCCGAACCCAGACGGCAACCTTTATTTTTCCTGTCAACCTGAACAAAGGCAGCGTAGACCAGATCCACTCATTTCATTCTTACCTTTAACAGTAAAATCCCTAGATATATAATATTCACAGGCAAGTATGTTGTTGTTTATTCGTCACGTCCCCGGTGTGTAAAGGTCTTAAATGTAGTGTTACGTCCACATAAACATTATGTCCAATCAGGTGTTTCTCAATCTTTTTCTGGGCCATGATGCCATTTTTAAATCCCAAGATCCTCACAAAAGTTGTTCATCACTCATTTTAATGTGAATATGGCATATCATACATTTTGACAAAAAACATTGACGGGTGTCCTGTTTGTTTTCATAAAGGATTGATTATATATCAATACTATCTTGTGATTCAATTTATTGGCACCCATCTGTCCATCAAGCCTAAATATATGTTAAGATAAATACATTGACATAATTCTGCAATCTGGGTAGATTATGTTAAAGCACTGCATTATGCAAACTATCTTTAAACAGTGTTTTTGCTAATTTGACTGAAAAAAAGTGAATGGAATGGATATTACAGGCAAAAAGAAGCATCAGCAAAATGAAGTGAGACTGTGAAGGAATTTGTGGTGAGTTTATAGAATGCGGAGGAAAGTAAAAAAAAAAAAGGGAGGCGGGGGGGCCCTTTGGAAGCCCTATTGATTTCTAAAATACATTCTAAAAGGTCCCATGCCTAACTTTAGTTTGACAGCTGGATTTGTGAAGACTTTGAACTACTCGAGAACAAGGGTGCTGCGATAACTCCTAAAAAGACAACGCTGGTGTGGACCGGGCTAAGAGGGCCTTAAGGAGACATTCAGAAACAGTCAAAGACTTTGCTTCAACCTGCGCGGAGGGCCAACCGTGGGCCACAACCATTAATGGGATGGGAGGATGCAGGAAAAACGCTTGGCCCAAATTTGCATGCGAGAAGAAAAACGCCAATGGCACATTCGGATAACAAGACAACAGAGCAGGAGGAGGAGGAGGAAGAGGAGGAAGAGGCAGGGTGGGAAGAGTCAGCAGCATCTTTAATAATATCAGGGAAAAACTCCGAAAATGAAAACTCTGCCTATAGGTATGGGGCTAATTAACAAAGTTTTGTCGGAGAGAGGAATCGGGGGCAAAAGAGAATGGTTAGATTCAATATTCCCCAAAGATTGTCTTCAAAGCTTAAACCGAGGATATTAAATGCATCAGAAATAATAATAATGCGAGCGTGTGCGTCACTGCTGGTGGCTTCCGTCAGGCGAGATGTGTGTGTGTGTGTGTGTGTGTGTGTGTGTGTGTGTGTGTGTGTGTGTGTGTGTCTGTGAGTGTGTGTGTGTGTGTGTGTGTGTGTGTTAATAGCCGCCATGTAGCAAGGATGCTTTAAACTAGTGAAATGCTGTATTGTTCGCCATCAGCCAACATAAAAAGGAAGATTATTTTCATACATGCATATATTCACAGACACACATGTCCCCCTACGTGAGACGCATCCCCTGGAGATCCCCCATTACTAATTAAAACTGGTGACAAAGTGTCTGTCTGCCTGGGACATGGTCACCATAGGACCCCCACGTGTTGATGAGATGATGAACAACACAGATGAGCAGAAGTTGGGGTTTGTTTTTTTTTGTTTTTTTTAACACATTCTCCTCCTTGTCAGAGGACAGACGCATTTATCTCCACAATAATTGCGCCTGCTTGTGCCGTTCTTTCGATTTATCACAAGTCGGGACAGCTAGTCTCATGTAAATGTGCTCTCATGGAGCAGCTCGCCTGCTGCTAAGTCAACACATATGCAGTCCTGCTTGTCTCCATCTAATTTTTCTCTGTTGCGTATCCTTCCATAAAGAGTTACAGGTTTTGTTCACCAAATTACATAAAAAAAATTAAATAATAATTCTTATCTCTATGGCATCTAGCCATTAATGATTTTATTTACTCTTCTTAATACTCTTCTTCAAAACCAACAAAGAATTGATATTTACAGCATTGTCTGTGCAGCCGAGGCCTAATATGTTTCATTCCAATAAATGTCCAAATATTAACACACATCCGTGAGTCCCAGTGTTGCACTGGGTGACACGTTCCTTCACCATAATCGCGGGCACTGTGCCTGTGCTGTAAAAATGCTCACAACATGTACTAATCCGCCACTAAAAATAGTTCCCAACAATTGCACTCTTTACTCCTGTGTGAGCCATCTTTGCTAAAAACGATAGTGCCCAGCTGTTTTAGAAAAACTATTGAGCATTCAAAAAAATTGTAATAATAATAATAATAAACTTCTGTAGGACGCAATAGGCTTGGGGCTGAGTTCCACATACAGGGTATAAAAGTCCATAAATTATAGACAATCTAACAACTGTTTGTTGGCAATGAGACAAATAGGCCTGCAGAATAACGCTGGCCTTCTTCTTAAAGGTTGTTTGTTTGTCAAACTGCTATTTCCATGGTCAACGATGAACTTTCACGCTCAATTTAGTTTTTTCTCAGTCTGGCTTTGAGATATACGTCTCCAAGATTCCAGCCTCAACCTCCAATACAACGGAGGTGAGTGGAATTGTGTGCGTGTGGCTCACAGTATTTAACAATCAAATTAAAAAGCAAACAAAACAAACGTCTCCACAGTTTTCAGGGGAGCTATTTCTTCAATATTTCATTTACCTCCATTGCATTCCGATCGCATAAAACATAGAAACATAACCCAAATGATCCGAATGGCTAAATACCACTAGAGGCAAGTCATACAAAATGTGCTTATTTTGTAATATGGGTGAACCAAACCTTTAGGATTCTCATCCAAAGTTCATACTATATCATTAATGCTGCTGTTGCCGCAGCTGCAGCCAACACTGGTGTGGTACACTTACAAGAGTGTTTTCCTTTGAGGCAGCCCTCAAATATCTTGGGCCAATTCAGCGTGGCAATAAGTGAAGAATTACCAGGGAAGCAGCCCTGATCCGAGCCCTTTAGGTTGCTTTCAGCAGCTTGTTTACAGTCGGGTGTGCTGAAGGTTGACCCCAGCTGTTGTCAACCTTGAGCAGGTCTCTGACTCCAGGCCTGTCCCGTCCAACGCCTCCGTCCATTTGTGGATCTTGGAGGGCTGAGGGGTCAGCTCCGTTCTTACACCGTCAAGCCCCCTTTGCCTGGATCCTCACTCTGCCAACTCCACTTACTGTCTCCCGCCCCATCTCCTGCTCCCTCGCTCCAATCTGCCGCTACCTCCGACCGACCCCGATGCATAGCGGAGCACTACATGTTTCCCTCTCAGCCAGCGAGGAGGGCTGTGTGTTGTGTTATCTCTCACTATCTGTGCCTTTCTACAGTTTTTTTTTTTTTTTTTTTTCTCCGAACTGTCGACTCACATCGCATTACAGCTGCGCGCTATAAGACTCGAAGCCATTGCAAAGGATCAGCTTCTATTAGGGCGCCTATTATCATCCCAAATCAGTCGCATTTTAGCATTTAAGTGTCGAAAGTTCACGCTGAATTTTCCAGCACCGTGCCTCAAGGTATAGAAGGCACATCAGGCAGCCGCCGATAACATGTTCTCTCTCTCTCTCTCTGTCTCTCTCTCTTTTTTTTCCCTCCCTCCTGCTACTCTAACACGCTGACTGTTTGTGAAATTACAAGGGATTTCACAGGGCCAGAGTTGGGTGTGATGAAATGCTTGCTGAAAGTGCCTGGCACTAGCAATAAATGTTCACAATGTTCAGCCAGTGTTGCATTGTGCAACAAATATTAAGCTAATCATCAGTCACTTTTGTCTTCTAGGCAACGCTGCAGCCCTCTTTATAATCCTATTTACCATTTCCAGTGAGAGGCCACCCCCTCCCGCACCCACTGCCCACCCCCTGCATCCACACGCACTCCCCCGCCCCCCGCCCCCCGCCCCCTCCTCCCCCCTCCCGCCAATCCAACCCGAGGCTGTTCATCTCTAATGAAAGAGAAGATAACGCACAGACAGTTGGGATCACACACTTAGATGCCTGCCCTACATAGTGCCTTTTCTTCCACCAAATACTTCACAAGATGTCACTGACATTATTTAAAGTGATTACATTTAGCAGAAGTGAATGCCATGGAACAGCACAAATGCTCTCATGGCAAATTTAGCCCTTTTGACAATCTCCCCTACAGGTTAGATCCCCCCAGCCCACCCACCCAGCCCCATCACTTTTAACGCAGACACAAACACAGTGTCCCGTCATCCATACCGTAAAGAAAAAAAACAACTATACATTGGAAAACAAAGAAAACTCCGGCTTATGTTTCAATCCAAGAGGAAAAATGTGCTGCCAGGCAAGTTCACTTCAAGAAACAACATGAGGACATTGGTGTTGGCTCGGTTACTGCTCGTTTTACAGCAGCATCAGGATAGAAAATATGGGGCAGAGAAACAACTTCATTTATAGATGTGTGCTTTCTGTTAATCAGTTTTTTTGCAATGGCTTTTTGGGGTTAATAATATCATAACACTGTACGTCTGGATTTAATAAAACACATGAACATAATGTAAGTCACTGCACATCACGTTTGTCAACCAAGTAATTACATCTTAAGTATAGAAGAGAAAATAGATGGGGCAAAAAAATAAAATTCTAATATCAGTGTAGGAAATCTATCTGAAGCATAGACATGTACGCACACACACACACACACATACACACAAATAAGAGATTCTTTTTTCTTTTTTTTTTCACAAGGACATGCAGAGCCTGAAGCCAGCGCTTAATTGCGCCAGCTATCATTACACGGAAAATCAACAATTTTAAAAATACACCGAACACCTTTCATCTTCACCCTCCTCTAATCGCACCAGTAAGAGCCGTCTGGAAGGGGAGCTTGATGTAGTCAAACTATCTAAACAGCGCCAGCGGGTGCCTCACAATCAGCGCCACTGATGCAGATACTTTTGGACACGGCGGAGTGCTGCAATGCTGCCTCGCGCTGCTGCCATCCTTTCACCGTCTCGTCTCCAATGGGGAATCAGATGTGACCCGGGTGCCATGTTTGCCTGTTTCGCCCATGGTGAGCAGCAGACAAATGAACTAGAATCGCAGACGACGACACACATCTCTAAACCCCCGCTCCCCCTCCCAACCCCCCCTCTTGTGTTCGGTCTCCATTCGCTTTTCAAAAGCCATTTGGAGATTGGTGTTGAAACCAAACTGTTACTCGTCTCTGTCTTTGTGGACCGGCGAGGATGCACTCGTCTCCCTCCTCGCCGACTGAAGCGCTGCCCTCGGCCCTCGGGGAAATGATATAATGAGGATCTCTATGCCTACACTCTGCCTCATTTCAATTGTAAACGCTGCACACACCCTGCACTTTGGACCGGTGATGGTTGCATTATGGGCCGCGCTCAGGATGTGACAGTCCATCATGTCCGCACGTGCTGCCTCGCTTTTCACTGCCGCCTCGTGCGGTTTATTTTAAACACTCTTTTTTTCTGCTTTGAGAAAGTTTGAAATGCGGTTGATAAAACATCCAAATGTTGTGCGTATACTGAGCTCAAAACCTGCTAAATAGCAACGACAACCTTAGTTGCTCGAAACACTCGAAACGTAATCAGAAATCCCTCAGTATTGTTTTGTATAATTGAGCAGCGCTGGCGAGGCTGAACGCAGCAATTAGCCAGAACAAGGTTAGCGATTGAGTGACATGCCAGGTCGAAGGTCAACTCACATGTGAGGCGCGCGACGGCGCCAAACTCCCAATTTACACACACTGGACCAACCTCTTAGCCTTAATATTGACAAATGCATAACAGCGGTGTCAAGTGCTCAAGGGTGATCTACTTTTCTCCTGATGTGGGGCTCCCTGGAGTCTGGTGCAGAAACATATTCTCTTCAAACAATCCCAATGACAGCCAAATAGCCTGCTTGTCGCTTGTAAAAAACCTTCTAATGATGCGTGTCGAGGGAGCGCCCTGCCTTCTTGTAGCAGACGACTCCCCTGTGTACGAGGGAAAGCAGAGGGGGGAAAAAAAAATAAAATAATCATGTTTCCCCCAAATCATTCCTCCTCGTGAAAGCCAACGACACCCGAGCATCTAAACAAACCTCTCCTCCTCACAGGATCCCTCGCGCTTCCTTCCTCCCTGCTTTTTCTGATCTGCCGAGTCAACATTCATTACAATAACCATTAAATTTCCACTTTCAAACAGTATTTGCACGCATGCACAGACTGGAATATCTATTGGAAAGAAATTGGACATGATAGGTACACGAGTGGAAGCACAGGGGTCTTCATGCTGCTGTTGCGTCGACATAACGCAGAAGCAACCGTTCCATTCCCCGTGCATGTATTTCAGGTCCCCCCCCACCCCCTTCGCCTTTCATATCATAATTAGAGCAAAAATAATAGGAAGTTGGATTTTTTACTGTCTGGGGTCTAATGTTCCCTCATGAAACATGGGAAAATCACATTCATGTTTTTCTGATACTAGTTCTTGTTAAATATTGTACTCTCGGCCACCGGCAGGCTGCACAATTGAGGTCAGAAATGCAGCTAATCTTTGGTCTTTTTAAGGGCATTTAATTGGTATTTCCATTTATGTATTAGAAGAAATTTTATTTTACAGTCCAGGGCTTTCAACTTTAACAATTAATTATTTGGTCTATCGATAGAGCTCAGAAATGGGAGTAAAAAAAGTTCCCAGAGTGCAAGTTGACATGTTCAAATTGTTCGTTTTGTCTTATTAACAGTCTGAAATCCAAAGATATTCTATTTTTTATCAAGTAAGACAAAGAAAAGCAGCAAACCCTCATCATTAAGAGTCCGAATTTGTTTGGCATTTTTGCTTGAAATGGCTTGAATATTTGCGGATACATTTTCTGTTGATTGACTTGTCGTTCAAGCTCTATTATAACTATTCTATTATTATGTTATTATCGCATTTATATGTGATGTAGCTGCTGCTATGTCTACATCCCATTTTCTTATGCACCTAAACTAACCCCAATTAGACCACGAGTAACTACCATGAGTGTTATTTAAGAGAAGCGGCCTCACATTTAATAAAACAGTAATTTAGCCAGAAATTCTGCGGTTAAGGAGATCATTAGAGAAGCAGAAGAGCTACATCTCGATCTTGAGGGAGCAGGCCAGTTCATTGTCAGATCACAGAGCCTCTATTAAAAACATATCTTTTTCATGTCCGCCGAGCAGACGACGGGGCGGCCAATGAGAGAGCGGGAGGCTCCGTGTCTTAATGCCAAGAAAGTGGGAGTGCTAACGGGCCCTGATTAGCTCCGTTTATCTCTAATTAATTACCTTTACCTAATTAGATGCTCTGTTTCAGCTAGACATGGAGTCAAGTAGACTAGATTATTAGTGTGCTCATCGGGCCTTTATAAAGAGCTGAAATTAATGTTGCGTGCAAAAGAATCCGCTGCTTTAATTGCACAGGTGTTGCCTTATGGCAACACTTCATCATCCGCCGGCTCCCCAAGATTATTAGCAGGGATTCATACAAAGGGACTGTTCTGTGAGCTGCACCGTCGCAACAGCTCATTAGTTAGGCTTGTTATTGTATTATTTATTACATTTGGCCTTCCCCCATTGCCCATATTGATTCATACACCCCATTTTTTTATTTTTTTTTACCCCCTCATCTCCTTGGCTGTCTGTTATTTCATAGCCAGTTAGTGAGTTTAATTTCAAAGCCTGTTTTTTTTCGCAGAACACCAGGAGCCATAAAGACGTAAAAAGTGTAAGAGTGTGTTTTTTACACTTGCATCTCTTTCATGAGTAAAAGCCCTGATACATTTTCAAATAGCTTTTCTTGATAAACAAGAAAACACAAAGGCTGTAGATAAGGGTGGCTAAATTCATTTGATGATAACTAACTTAACATTGATTAAAAAAGAAAATTACAAATTTAAATCCCCAATGTGGGTTTTGAGGAGAATATTTTGAGAATGCATGGATTTGTGAAGAGTTAGGCGAACAGATAGAAAAACAAGCCCTGTGTATTTTCTTCATTGTGACTCTAAATACCAATCTGTTATACACACAGTGTATTTTAAACATAAACTCTACATTTACTGTCACAAAATTACAATTTTTGTTGGCTACAACAAGCTAGCACGGAAGTGTGTATAAAAAGATTTGTAAAAAATATTACCTGTGAAACTTAAAGGAGTAGTTTGACACCTTGAGATACACGCTTAGTGGCAGTATTAGACGAGAGGATCGATACCACTCTCATATCTGTCCATTGAATATAGGACTTCAGCCAGCAGCCGGTTAGCTTAGCTTAGCACAAAGACTTGAAATGGGCAAACAGTTGGCCTGGCTCTTATGACACAGTTCATGTTTCTGGGATTGATTTCAATAAGAGTGAAGCATTTTGCGCACGGCTTTTGCGTCTTCCGATCTGTGCGCTTCACATTTTTTTAGGAGCGGCCTTGAGCACCTGAAAGACAAATTCAGTGTTTGAAGTATCGCACTAATTTCATCATCTAACTAACTAACTAACTTCTTTAACTTAAACTGTAATATTAAGTATTAGGTAGCATATGGTTCATGGTTTATGTTACGTTAGCCTTATGTTACGTTAGCCTAGCAACAAGAATATAGAAAAGAATGTAAGAAAAGGTGCAAATAATGTGTTTGGGCAACAAAAAGACGGTGCGGTGCGCCTCGCTTCGTTTTCCACCTGCAAAACGTACTGTCTGATCAGGGCATTAGCTTCTTCCAGTCTGTGTGCTAAGCTAAGCTAAGCTAAGCTAGGCGGCTGCTGGCTCCTGGTACATATGTACCGTTCAGACAGAGTGGTATCAACTTCTTGTCTGACTCGCCACAGGAGAGCAATTAAGTCTAGTTCCCAAAATGTCGCATCTGTGCTTAAACTCGCCGAACTGGTCACCCTTATCTAGTGGAATGAACGTTACTCATGAATATGAAATGCACATTACAATGTAGCCTATTGAAACCCCAGCACATAGCTTATTCAAATTATTCTTGTGGGTCCGAGCCAGTGTGTATAAAAGTCAAGGATGCATCATGACACCGTATAAGCAACAACAGAAGGACATAACAGACTGTGACCATTTGTAAAATATATGTCACAATGATCAAGACAATAGATTATGTCCACGACAGCCATAAAAAGGGGAATGCCATTTTAATTGGCAGTGGCAGCGGCTGAAGCTAAAACATTTTTAGGTTTCTCTATTCATCACTCTCCAGCTGCACCAGCTGGTTTTGTTATTTTTTATTTTTCTTCCCTTTTCCTATTCTCCTCCAATCTCACATGGTGTTGTTCCGGGGGAAAAGCAAGGCTGACAGCTTGAGGAAGTCTGATGTCCCGGCACTTATAGCCCTGGCAAAGGAGTGGATAATGCAGTGAAGTGAGGGGATGTGGAGAGAGCGAGCGAGAGAGAGAGAGAGAAAGAGAGAGAGAGAGAACGAGAGCCTGAGGGAAGCAGACTACTGCACATGCATATGGTCCTCTCCTGGTTAGCTTCTCCGCCGCTTCCTCCTCACCACTTATGGCCCCTCGCAACCCCGTCTTATGGCACCTTTGCCAATAAGAATGGGCAAGGCAGCTGTAACCAAGCATGCTCAAGGCCACTGACCTGGAAACGTGGCTCAACCTAGCGAGCCCACTCACTAGCCCCTACTGGATTTGTATGGCCTGGAGAACGTGAACCCCCCCTCCTCCACCACCACCACCACCACCCCCTAAACCCCTCCCTCCTACTTCATATCACACTGCCCATAACAGCTCAGCTCACTGCCAGTGTTATTATTGTCCTAAAATGCGTGTGCGGACGCTCGGTCTAAATATGTACACGAGCATGACAAGGCGGATTAAAATGTCAATATCCTCCGACGCAGTTTTGTCACGTTGGCGTCGCGTGTCAGCGGTAAGTGAAGTGAACGCTTCAAAAGCCTCGCGAGTCAAGAGTCTATGTTTGAGGGTTTTACTTTAAGGTGCTCGACTGTAATTGTCTTTAGTTGGCTGTGATGGATATATTAAGATAAATCCCCCCCCTTCTCCGTCTTTACTTTATTTCATCACACGTCTGTTAAGATATCACACGGTGTGACAATTTCTTAACAAGGCACACTTCAGATTTATTCGACAATAGCCCGTCACTTCAGAAATTTTTCTCTTCAGAGAAAAAAAAGAAAAGGAAAAGCGGGCACGCCATGTTTGTTCAATGGCTCGGAATGAGCGAAATTAACAAAGATGATGTGACACTGTCTGTCATCGCCCATTACAAATCAATGGGCTCTCCACGCAGCTCGGGCCTATTCCCAATGGTTTTCGCTTCCTTTAAAAGTACAGCAGGTATTTTAATGCACGATGAAAGGGGCTCGTTTTCGCGGCCGAGCGTGAAACGTGAGGGACATGTGACGAAGGCGACGTGACCCCCCCGCCCCCCCCCCACTGTCTCAGAAGCCCGAGACGAGATGAGAAATCAAGCGTCACTTTTGAGATGTGACGACGGGCTTTAAACTGAAGTATCTTAACTTGTGTCACGTTTAGAAACAATTAGAGCCCATTGATGTTTGATGGCGGAGCGGGAGGGGAGGGGGGGCGGGGGGTGGTGAGGGGGAGGGGCTGCTCATTTTTAGACGTTTAGCATTTCAAGCGTGCTGACACATTCGACTTGAGACTGCATCCCACTGATGGTGTAATGACAGACATTGCTTTAGCTTGTCTTACACCGGCGACGTAATCAACCTACTTCAGCATAAAACAAGCAACGCTGACCTATATTTGCTCCATAGCGCCCCTTGATGTCGCTCCTTTCATTCCATTATGATACATATACATATGACAACGTGGCACTGATGTGAGGCGGCGTGTTGTTTTTCTTGATCATGCGTTTCTGAACTTCTTTAATGCCGGGGAAAAGTTGGATGAGGGGCCCTCTGCCAGACAAAAAGGTCACTCAGCCAAGAGCACAGAGAACATTCTCCCACTTCCCACCCCATTTCTTTAGAAGTGTGGGTGGAGCGCAGGGGTGTCTCTCACACTCTCTCTCTCTCTCTTTCTCTCTCTCCCTCTGTCCCTGACACACTCCCGCCGCACTGCTGTCCTCAGCATCTCCGTGGGGCGGTGACTAATTGCCCCCGTAAATCACTGTGCGGGCCGCGCGATCCTCCGTTTATTTTTCCTGACAGTAATTTAGTGCTTGCTCTTTTACACACTTGTCATCGCGTGTTTTTCCTCACATTAGAGGCTGGTGGAAAAAGGACGGTAATTAACGGCACGACGCGCGCTCGCCACGGCTCTTTCATCATGGTGTGATAATTGTGCTCCTTGTCTGTCACAGTAACCTCTCAGTTTCCCCTGGAACTCGCGCCGCGCCATTTGTCAACCCCGAGGAAAACAGGGGGGGGGGGGAAAGGATTCCGGGGGCCCGGGCTGCGATTCGGCTCGCCTCGCTGCCGGTTTCCCCTATTTGTATCGGGACTGGGTCATTTATATCTCACACAAAACTTGTCACAAATATTAGCCTTATCCTGCACAGGAAGACAAAAGATGTATGGTAAACACACCTGAGTGCCTGATGGCTGAGGAGTTCCACACACACACACACACACACACACACACACACACACACCCGCCTCCGCCGCCCTTTTTACTCTTATTTCCTCCGTCTTTTTTTGTTTTGTTTTTACTCCTGAAAAAGGAGGGGAGGTCGTAGAGGAGTTTGCGGGGACAGCCTTAATAAACAGTCCTTCCATTCATATTGCTGAGACGCAAAAGCTAGGGGCGGTGGGGGGGGACGCGCAGGACGACGGAGAGCAGAGGAAAAACCCATTCACTGAGCTAATCTATTTACAGGAAAGCCCGGTTTCGCTCATCTCTTTAGAACTTGCGGTGGAGTAACACCGTGTGTACGGCGTACAACATGTCATATTCTATTTTTACCAGCTGCAGGCAGGTGATTCACTGTCTACCTTGTTATCCTCTGCTGTTCCGTGCTGCGGATGCACAGTATCCATCACCCATAACCTGCACCCCAGAGGTTAAGTCATCAATAACTTTGCTGCTGAAAATATTGCAGAGGACTTGGAGGTTTGCGTAAGGTCCTTTGACTGCTGTCCGTGTCCCCCCCCCACCCCCACCTCCCCTCCGCTTCTTCTTCTCCCAACTTCTCCCGGATATTTTTTTTTAATATCTTTATTCTCCTGTCACAGACAGGGGCTAATGGGATGTGTGGTCAAGATTTCAGGATCCATCACTGGCTCGCTGAAGAATTAGCATGGGCCCCATGCATCACCTGCCAGAGCTGTCAGGCCTGCTGTCTGCCGCGCTTCATTATAGCGCTGGCACTGTGCTGCCTGTCTCCCCTCTGCTGCTCGCTTCTCCCCAGCCGGAAACCACGATCGGGGGAGAAAATGCAAAAAAAAAAAGGAAGAAAAAAAACCCAGAGGCCCTACCACGCCCCTCAATGTCAGCCCCGGTCACCAGCCACTAAATTAGGATACACTGTCGGGCCTTTTTAGAAATTAGGAAGAGGAGCGGACAGAGCCTCTGTCTGCCGCGTGATGCTCTCAGAGACAAGCGATTCTCCCTCCTCCTCTTATCCTTTCACTCCTCCTTCTCTCAGAGACATAGCTTCAAGTGTTTTTCCTCTTCTTCTTTTTTTATCAGGAGTAAAAAAAAAGAAAGAAAAGTCTTTAAAAACTATTAGGGTAATTAAGCAGCATTTGGCCCCTGTCGTGCTGAAGGAACTGTTTGATTACTCATGTCCCTCTGGTTGGGAGTAGAGGGTACTGCTCTCGTTTTTTGGTGGCTAACCCCCTTGTGCCTCATTCGGGAGCCAGGACCCAGAAAAGAAAAAGAGAAAAAAGAAACCCTCTCGAGAGCCATTCTTTATGTCTCCTCTGCAGCGCAGATTAGGCCGGCAGTGCTAAGAAGGTCACAGTGAAAATGAAGAGAGCAAAGCAGGACTACAGCTGGGGACCCTGCCCCAGTCCCTCTTTTTTCCCCCACTTCTCCCTCTTATTAGCAAATCAAAGCTGCCTCCAGAAAGATTCACACTCCTCACCTGATTTTTGTCCTTTTCCGCTAATCACATAGCCACTTTGCCTTGACTGACAGTTTTCTTTATAATTGGCCCATGATCTGGCAAGGATCTAATAACCAGAAAATCCCCTCTGAGAGTCCGCCGGGCTCGGGCGACCTGTCTACGCACGCACACACGCACGCACACACACACGCACACACACACACACACGCACACACACACTGCCTCCACCATCCCCCTAACGCCATCTGCAAAGGGCCGTTGCCATGCCACACTGTTTGTGCACAACAGCGGCGAGCTAATCTTAACGTTCAATAATGGTGTGAATATTCAATGAGCAGCCCAGGCAGAGGATCCACAGTAGCTGCACTCTAATTACTGTTCATTTGCCAGAGTATCAAAGCCTAATTACTGTTCATTTTAATGCTCGGGAGAGAAGGGAGGGGAGTCAAGGCAGGGTTAGAGGAGGATGCCCTCCAGAGATCAGTCAGTCAGTCTTTATCCGTCTCTCTCTCTCTCTCTCTCTCTCTCTCTCTCTCTCTCTCTCTCTCGCTGCCTCTCCCGCCCGCAGCCGGTTTGGTTGTCTTTGTGCGTGCCCGGGCGCTCGCGTCCGCGTACACCATGCACGTATTACTGCGCCCGTGTGTTGTTGTTGTTTTTTTTGGGGTGGGGGGGGGGGGGATTTATTGTGCGAGCAAACATTGTGAATTTCTTCAAACAAACACGTTAATCAATCACAGAGACAGCTTAGAGGAAGAGAGGGGAGGAAAAAAAAGAAAGGAAGACATGAGAGCACGAGACGAAGGCAAGAGACAGGGTCCATAATCCGGAGCTTATTGTTTCTTCTCCCTTTTTTTATCTGTTTAATGTGTTTTGGGTAAATATCAGACAAGGGAAGGGAGGGGACTGCCGTCATATTGTCTTTTCGCCTTCACCAGAAGAAAGCTCCTTTTTTTTTTCTCCTTCTTCTTCTTCCCTCTCACCTAATCCTGACAGAAGCCACCACAATCACTATCTGCCACCCGTTTGACAGTTTCTGTCACCAATTAGCAGCTAAATCATCATCTCCGCAAACAAGAAAACTGGGCAATTTATATGTCTTATAAATTATTATTTAGCGCTTGTCTAAGTGGGTTTTTCTTCCCTTTTTCATTCACACTCTCACTCCTTCACATTAGAAAACAGACGGCTGAGATGCAGTCGGCTGGGCCCACCGGTCCTCTCAGATCCTCGGGCTCCCTGAGTCGGCGCAGGAGGCCCCTATGGGCGGGGAAATAAACCCCGTCTTCCCCTATCAGGAAGTTTGTCTTGTGAAATTTTCCACCCCTCGCTCCGCAAATAAATTTACAAGGCTTTCGACAACCCTCTTTAATGAGGCACACCAAGCTGTTCGCCGGCTTTCCCCGTGATAGGATGTTAAATGGAAAGCTGCGTGCTCCACGCGCCGTTTGTTATCATTCAATCTGCTTGAGACCGCAAACCGGTCATTATCCAGCCATTATTTTCCTTGATTTACAGTCGCGGGCGGAGGAGGCGATTGCCGGGGCTTGTTCTCCCCTCGGCGGGACGGATTGGAACCAGCTTGAAAATTTGCATTTACATGATCCGGCTGAGCAGCTTATTAGATCTGGATATTTATTTTCCACTTAAACCGATGTTTGATTACACTTTAATAAAGAAGAGGGGAAACCATTGAGCTGGCTGGGACCGACTGATCCTGCCCGGTGGTTTCTTTGGGATTTTGTGTAATGAAATGAGAGGGACAAAAGATAAGGGAGCTTAGGGTAGTTTTAACAGAGACGCAGATGAAGACGATAAGTAGGACGACAACAACAAGGGGATGCAGGAAGGGGGGGGTTGGAGGGGGGGGAGGCTGCCAAAAGAATCTGATCCATTCCCTCAACACGGCTAAACTGTTATTGTCTGAGATAAGGCAATCATAAAGGATAACAGGGAGATTTAAAACCAACAAAGATAAAACAGGTTCAATACCAAACATTCACCCGATAACATATGTCACGATCCACAACAATGGCAACCGTCGAGTAACAACACAATCAGATTTAACACAAGGCACAAGTCCACATGAAGACCAAATGAAGACCTGAAAGGGATTTCAGCACTTGAGATTTCAGGGCAGTGAGCGCTCAGTAATATATTATAATGAAATACGACTTATTGCACCAATTAGTAGAAAAGAGCAAAACATGCTCCAAGGCATCCACTAAAGATTATTTTCATCATCGGATAATCTGCCTTTTATTTTTTTTTCACGAGTAAGATTAACCGTTGGTTTGAAAAAGTGTGCTATGATAATAAGAAATGCCCATCGCATTATCATTTTGCTTGTTTTGCCCAACAAATGCAACAAAACCTATAAAGGATATTCCGTTTATTATCACGTAAAACTAAGAAAATGCTAAATAAATCCACAGAAGCTGGAGCCAAAAAACAACCCAAACAATTAATCAGTTATCAAAACAATTGACAATTATTTTGTTTGCTTCAGTTCTAATGTGCTCTAGGGTTCGCAGATACAACGATATAGACGAATCCGGCAGCCGCTTTGTGTGTTACGCTATGGAGCGGCGGTGGAAAGTCACAGTGACTCGGTGTCTGTCAACCGTGTTAACTGGTGACTGTCAGAAAACACACATGAGAATGAATTTAAACTTGATTTAGGGAAAACTGATGGCTTTTACAAGGACAACTTTGTGGTAGGGCTGAGTGATATGGCCTTCTTTCATCATTATGTAGGTCAATTCATATAACTCAATAACGATATATATACATATATATGTATATATGTATATATGTATGTATATTGCGATATAGAGCTATATAGAGCTATAAATAGTCTATATGAAATAACCACATTTTAAAGCCTATTTTTGTATACTACTGAGTGTCTTCTCATATAATTAATAACTTTAGTGCAAAATGAACGCAACATTCTCAAGTGAAATTATAGAGAAGAAAATGAATACATGTTCCCGGCGATACACTGACTAGGATTACATGCATGCACACAAATACAGAGTACTCAGATTAAGGGAATAGATTGATCAGATTTTCTGAGAATTTCGAATTAGTATGTTCTTGTTATTATCGATATGGACGACGTCATTGATATCTGCTTTTCATCAGGGTACGGTTCCATTGAGACGATAAATGATCCTATTTAAGTATCGCCCAGCCCTTCTGTTGAGCGGCTAACGTAAGATTACACAATAGCGCCACAGTTAGTTGATTGACTAACTACTCACCTTATCTACGCTACCCGAGCAGTAATGGTGGCTCGTTTACTTCCAGTATTTCCCCAGATTTGTCTTCATGTGTAATGCGAGATGGGAGAAATTCCTCAGCTGTTAAGAGAGTTTTCTGTCTCGCAATGTTTTACAGCAGTTTTGGATTTACAGGCTGTTTACAGCAACGAGCAAATAAAGTGACCTGTATTTGTAGATCCCCTCCAGGCATATTATCAGGCTTATAGAAATGCCTTGCTTTGAATAATAATTGTGTTGTTGTGTAACAACAACCTTGTTAAAAACTCGTGAAATTACATCTAATCCTTCGTCCTCATTGGAATGCCCAAAAATGTGAAAATGCAAATATTGATAACTGAGATTTAAGGTGAGCACAGATAAACTTTCCCCTTTCAGCAGATGAATGTGAAAACAGCCTTCCAGTGCCAAATATATATATATATATATATATATATATACTTATTATTATTGTATATTATCCACCTCTAGTGCGTAGTTATAATGTTTAACAATTGTCGCTTAGCAAAAATCTTTAAAATCTTTAAAAAAGTATGGTCCAGAGTTTGATGATAAACTATACAATGACTCAAATGTTGCGTCTTTAGGGCCAGAGGTGAAAACTTCAGGGTAGTGGTTATTGAATAACTATTGACACTGGCGGCACGCAAATAAATCCTGTCCCACCTGACAGGACGTATGGGAATATAAAACAAATGAGTATGTCAGCCAAAGCAAACATGGAAAATACTACGAGACCACGAGCCGTAATTGCTTATGGACATTTGCTTTAAGCCAAGTGACGCCACGCTTGACTCAATCAATATTTGCCTTGAGAAGCCATTCATAACCAAGTCATAGGTGATGAATAAGCAGCAATCGCAGAGTGCATCTCTGGTGTAAAGCAAAAGGTCATGATCTGCGAATGGGGGCGGTGTGGGTGTGTTTCGCGGACACACACACCATCTCATTTCTGGACTTCAAGATGATGCATGAGATCCAAACAATGGGCTCGCTGACGCCGCGGACACTAGAAGCAGTGCACCTCACACACACACAGCCGATGAAAGGTTGATACCCGACACTTTCTGAAATCTTAAACTTTAGTGAGAACTTCACTGAAACGGGCTCTCTCACACACACACACACACACACACACACACACACACACACACATATTTCCCCTCACACTTGCTGTATGGACATAATTCCTTTCTCCCAGTTCCTGTAACTGCTGCTTGTTGTCTGCCCGAGCAGCAGCAGCAGCAGCATAGAGAGAAAAATGCAGAGGTGAGCCTTTGGCCTGGAGTGCCCCTCATTTAAGACGATCGACAAAATCAATAAAGTGAAGTATGTTTCCCTCGCTCTTTTGGCTCTGTTCCCACTCCCGGAGCGTTCCCTCAAGTAACCCACTCCAGCTGAGTTCTGCTGCTGCAGCTCTTCCCCCACGTGTATACATCCTCGACCGCTCTGTCTTCCCCTCAGCAACTGAAAACTCCACCAACACAAACTATACGATGTTCTCCTAATGCTTAGCGTGGCGCTGAAAAACAAACCGAGACTCCAACACGAATGCCATAGAAACGATGTCAGAAGCTCCTGTTTTGGATTGAAACGCTGTGCTATTATGCACTTGTACGATGAAAGTTTCTTATTACCATTTCTCGATAAGTCAGACGAAAGCAAATGGTAGCGCGTCAATCCAAGGAGCTAAGAAAGAGTAATCGAGAAAAAATAAATGAGGCTATATACAGTAGCTTTTTAAAAATAATATGAATTGGTCATTGACCAGTAAAAGCACCTAATGAGGCAATGTAAAGCAACTTTACTAGCTGCTATGTGCATATTTTCGATATTGGCCATTTTGAATTCCTGTCGTTGAAAGTCTTGATTTCATTCAATGGGAAAACAAGACCAAGAGTCGACCCTGTTAGCAGCCATGCTAGCGGCTCTGTGAGGCTATACTCCAGCGCAAAAGGTGCTTCAAGCTAAATGCTAACATTTGCCCAATTAGCACTCGACACAAAGTACAGCTGAGGTTGACTGGAATGTCAGTGGTTTTACAGAGGTATTGGACAAATGGATAAAAATGTGACCGTATGATGTCTCTAGATGAAAGGTCAAAGTTATTGCAATACATCCTGCAGACACCAGGCCTTGTCTGGACAAAAAACCTTGGCAATCCAACCAATACTTGTCAAGATATTTCACTTAGTACAAAAAATTCAACGTTAGTTCCTCTGGGAACCATGAATGTTTGTACAAACGTTTAGTGCCATTCCATACAGTAGATGTTGACATATTTCACAGGATAAATTAATATTTGGACCTGCTATTGGTGCTAGAGAAAGAGACAGGAGATCACTAAGATTCTTAGGATTCAGCTTCTGGGGACGTGGAATGACATTGTATGACAATCCCTAAAAAATGTTATGAAATGTAAATTGTGAAATGTATCCCAACTCAGTATCTGGGATCAGCAAGTGAAGGGAAGTGATTTGGAG
The DNA here is from genome assembly GCA_016806645.1 of Ophiodon elongatus. Classification (NCBI taxonomy): domain Eukaryota; kingdom Metazoa; phylum Chordata; class Actinopteri; order Perciformes; family Hexagrammidae; genus Ophiodon; species Ophiodon elongatus. Next base: position 1,009,040 of record JACSYO010000313.1, on the reverse strand, counting down.
CCAGGTGATGGTCCCATGTCCCCCTCTTTCACACTATTTCCTGTCATATTTTCTCCGCTATAAACTAAAACACCATAAACCGAGAGGCAAAAACTCCCTAAAGATAATCTTTTAAAGCAAACAATGTTTCACGACAACGCTCTCCTAGCGCACCCCGAAGAAAGCTTTGTGTTGAACCATCAACAGTTTCAATATATCACATAAGAGAAAATGGTGCTGCTTTTCCTCTTTTTATTTTTTTTATTCCCAGTATGCCCAATTAGCTGGTACCTTGCTGGGCGTGCACTCTCACCATTGGTTACTGTACAAATAGGAGGGGGACTGAATAAATCTTGGGATTTAAAGTCTTTGATTGACACAGAGACATCCCGGGGCTGTGTACCCATCAACATAAAGGTAAATCAACAGTAAAATATACAGGTACGAAAAACTGCTGTGCTGTTTTCATACGTTTCTTTGTCAGTGAGATGGATTCATTTGTGTCTCTTCACGAGGTCATTACCGTTAACTCAGTAGTCATTCGTCAGGAATTGGCTTTGTTTTTCTATTACAGTGTCATTGCAGACTTACCTGGTTGGCAGGCTATGGAGTAGGACTCAGTGGTGACATCTTTCATAAACGGTTTCCTCTGTCAGCACAACCTGCCAAAACAAAAGTGTGTACGCTGTGATTTGCTACTATTACATTCCAGAAATGGTTTGATATTTTGGGAAATGTGCTTTCTTGCCGAGAGTTAAATAAGAAGATTCATACCCCTATAAATATGTATATATATATATATATATATATATATGTATATATATATATATATATGTTGATTGTTTAATCTATTAAAAAAGTGTACAAAAAAGACAGGTTGTGGTTTTATTATGTCTTTGATAGAGCTAGATGTTTCTCCCCGTGTCTCCCTGTTTCCAGACTTTAAGCTCGGCTAACTGGCTGTTAGCTTCATGGTGTGTATCATCTTTTTCATCTAACTCTCTATAAAAAAGGCCAATATTTCCAATATGTCAAACTTTTCCTTAAAGCATCTGATCATATTTATTTTTTTAAAAAAGGAATCTGTGTCACTATCGTTTCTTGACAAAACTGAATTTGTAATGACATTTTTGATTCACTCACCAATTGAATTTTGGCCGCAGAAACATTTGACTATATATCTGCTCTACGTGTTTAAAAAGCGACTTCAAAATACCTTTTGTCTGTGTTCTAATAAGTAGTCTTTGAGGTGTGAGAGATGAGGAGGGGTGGGGAGGGGGGGAACAAAGCTCGAGTCTGGAAGGTCAAATCTTTGGGTTCATAGACCCCGAGGAGGTAAATTGATTGTTGAGTGTTCGGGGAGGGGTGGGAGGTAAGCATTTAACTGCTGACAGACTAACTCTGGCCCTGCAGGGGAGAGCAGGCAGCACATTGTTTGACATCATTTCCACAGGCCTGTGTTCCACAATCCTCTTCTGTTCAATGGGGCAAGACCCTGTGCTTTTGTTACAATTAACCTATTAGGAGAAGCCTTTCATACGCAGGTGATTCCACACTCCCTCGCGTGCCTCAATAACACTATTTTGATCCGAGGGACCACGGCCTACAGACATTTGACGGATAAATTCTGTTGAAAAGTGGAAGATGTTTCATCGGAAGCGATAGGTCAGCACGAGCGTGGTTCCATCAAAACTTAACCGCGCTTTGTTGAAATAAACAATATTAACCACACTTTATATCCCTTGTTATACGGAATAAATGTGTTGTTTCTGCCGTGTATGTGTAGTATATGGCCTGCAATAAAAACAAATGACTCCTACCCTCGGTGAAACACATAAAAGTATTTAAAAATTGACCCCAAGGGTCTGCTTTGTCCGTGGCTGGAGGCATTATTATACCCTGGTTGTCACAAAGTACCCCCTCAGGTCATTACTCCCGGGCAGCCACGGACCCTTTGGCAGACAGAAGCTGAGCTCCATTATCTGGGACGCAGAGAGGGGCTGAACGCGGCATGGAGGAGAGGGGAAAGAGGGGGACGGACTGGCCGTGGATCTGAGGAAACGGAGACGTAGCGGGAGATGGCACCGTTCTGATGTGACGTTTTTCTGGGGCCTCGCCCGGGCTTGGAAGCTGCCCATTTGGGACAGGTTCTAGTGGTAGCTGGCGTGTGCTGGCAGAGAAATACTTAACCCAATCAGGAACATAATTGCATATTTTTTTCATCTGCTTTTCATTTGATGCATATATTCTCTTTAGTTAAACTGTTTCCTTCTCGCCAGTTCCAGCCCATTGGACTGCAGATGAGAGTGTTTTTGTTTTTTTGTGGTTTGAATCAAAGCAAAAGCCCATTGTGAAATGCATCGACATCACCACTGTGAGGCCAACTGTGAGAAATGTGTGTCAAAATACACAGCCGTCACAACGCTCACTGCATAATGTATGCTAAAACAATACATTAAGTCTTTCAAATCAAAAAGAGACCTTGTTGTGTTGGTGTTGCACTCCAGTACACTGGATTTGAAACGGAACAATGACTTTAGAGTTGTGTCTGCAGGTGTTCACGTCTACTCCCTATTTAAGAAACAATGCAGTGTGAAGGACTTTGTAACCAAATTTGATTACTTTATTTAAGTTTGGGTAAAGTGGGGTTCTTAAAGAGACAGGCACTACAATGGAGCGTTTCAGGCAGAGGGTGAAGACAGGCATATTCAGACAGACAGTATGAGACAAATTATGTTTTTATTTTTAATTAAAGCATGTAAACGAGTTCTAGTAGAAACCTAAAATACAAGTATGAACCTGAAAATTAGCGGGATACGTCCCCTTTAACATGCTGATGGCAGGTTATGTATTACCATGGGCATTGTCTTAGTTTAGCCTGTTAGCATCCTAATATTTGGTAATGCGCACTAAACACAACATACAGCTAAGACTGATGGGAATTGATTGGGAGGTATTAAGTTATAAACAAATTGAAATGTTGACCTGATGATGGTGCGAGAATAAAAGTCAGTGGGAACAAAAGTCTTTAGAATTCATCCACTGGGGGGTATAAACATCCATATGAACTTGAGGTGTCGCTCTAAATTCTGACAGACTGGACTGTTTCTATTTCTAGTCTATTTCTACCTCACAATAACTCAGCTGAATGCTCCCTTTAATCCGTTACGTTTCAATAACTGACCCAGGACACATTTACAGGTTTGAGCCTATATAAAGCATGCAGTTTTCTATTCAGCTGTGCCCTATTGTTTTTTTTTTTTTGAAGGGGCAATAGATAGGACTTTTCATAGAATTATCATTTTATGATAATAAGAAATTTCATATCATAATTAGCAATCATGATATGTAAATTTAAGCTGAAGTGCTTCTACAGGCTACTTCAAGCTCAACAGAGCCAAAGTGAAGAAGGTTTCTGTTTTATGCACTAACAACATAAAGCCAGTTTTTTTTAAGTGACTGCAAAGATATATATTAGCCTGACAATATGTAAAGCCAATAACGTGGATCCAATCGTGTACAATGTAAGCTGTTATGGAATTTATGCAAATGGCTCTGCATAAACCCGGAGAAAGCTCATCTGAGAAAATGCAGTTGGTTTTGGTGTAATTACTCATTCATCACATCTTCGGTTGGAAGACAGGCGAGCCATCATGTACTGTGTTCTCGTCGAGTCTCTTCCCCTCTTCCAGGGCATCACACATGTGCACGTCAGACCGTCAATCAAACATGACAGCTATTTACACTCACTGGGTGAGATGAAAGGTTCTGGCTCCATCGCTCAGGCCCTGTTCACCTAAGAGAATGGGAAAGAAGACAGACAAAGCAGGGAAAAAAAGGCCTGTAAATTTTTATATTCTGGGCTGTGTCGGATGCTTTACTATGGCAGCTTTGTGTGTGTGTGTGTGTGTGTGTGTGTGTGTGTGTGTGTGTGTGTGTGTGTGTGTGTGTGTGTGTGTGTGTTTCTGCTGTAGCAACTCTGCACACGCTCACGCACACACACCATTTCTAATACTGCAGCGCGGGCCCTTTGATGTTCAAGGTGCTGTGTCTGTTGTGCATGTCTGTCCTCTCAAATCATTCCCAGCACCGGGAGTAAAACATGGAAACAAAGGCAAACAACATATTCAAAAGTGTCAAACGACACATCTGCTGTTTCATGTTAGCTGGATTACTGTGACACGGAAGCGGCTTCAGTCGGGGAAGATGCAGGACGGGCTAATTGACACTGGCTGCCGCAGGAGGCGAGAGGTTAGATGGAGGCAGCGAGTATCCTTCACTGTCATGAACTGTCCTCCACCCAAAACTAACTAATTAGACTGTGGATACGAAGTTAAAGGCTTCACGTGTACCATCAGAAAGCAGACTCTGAAGCGTACATGTTCTGTAGCAAATGGACAAAAACATGGAAAGATATCAGTTTGGTGCTTTAATGTTATGTTAACATTACCAGTGTACGCCTGAGCCAGGCTGGTCTCGCATGAAACAGATGAAACGACCACGACCTCTTGACAGCGGCCTGCAATGTGTTAAAACTACGCGGCGGAACCACGGAAACGATGCCTGTTAAAGTTAACTGGTACCCTTCGTCGCGGTGAACATGGGTTGAGGGAATTCACGAGAATACGCAACACTCAGAGCTCGTGAATTAGTACGCTATTACTTCTGGTGGCCAGGAGGCGAGGTGGATGGGTCAAACAAACGCAGGACTTTCCACCGGGAAACCGGTGTCAGCGGTCCATAGCGTTGTTGAGTTATTGTGAAGTTACATTACCGATGTCCGCGGCGCGGTCACGTACTTTACTTCATTTTTTTAATACATTTTAAGCCGAGCCACGATGGGTTTCCTAAACCTAACTGTGTGGTTTTGTTGCCTAACTCTAATGTTAGTTTTGTTGTGTTAGCCGGAGACATTTCAGAAAGGAGACCCCCCTACTGACTGAGTCAGTTTCCTGTATCTGTGTCACATGGGTTTTACCACTGCCCCGCCCCTTCAGGAGACTAGCGGCAGAGTCCATTAACTCCAATGGGCGAAGTGAACGTGAAGACAGATTACGAACGACTCTTTTGCCTCATAGTCAAAGCAAATGTTGGACCCATTCTTCACAAGCCAAGTATCTTCCAAACAAATGGCATTCTTCAGACCAACAAATCAGGAGTTTGTTTGGGCCTTCTATTCTCGCAAGATCTGGCAACTAACGTTCGCAAACGTCCTAGCTAATACATTTTATGTAATGCTAAATATGGCTGTTAGCTGTGCAAATATCCATTATTAGCAAGAGAAAATACAAAAACTATTATTTAAATATAATCAATCTGCTTTCATCCGTCCACACGATGTACACGCCATGACCACGCCCGCCTAGGAGACAGGAAGTGCATACCACTTGAAACTATTGGCGGGGATTGTAATGCATCATCTTTGTTGCAGACCATCTTTGTCTAAACCCAACGTTAAAATGTTTACGTGCTGTTAAGAAGTCGTGATCATTTCAGGTATTTTGTGAGATCACGTTGGAGAAAACAGAGCTGCCATCTTTTATTGTCTTTATTGACTTTAATAGACTTTGTCCGAGGAGGCTTTCACTGTCAGAATAAATCTTAAAAATAATTTTACTGAGTTAGTATTTTCAAAAATGTCCAAGCTCTCTCTGCAGTTCAGGTAATTAAAGGGGCCCTGGTGAGAAATACAAATGTACTGAATATGTGATGCACTCACCAACCTGCATGCATGGATATTCCATCATTTTAATGCTGCCGGCTTCAATACAATTACAACTAGACAATAAAAACATGACCGCAACTCGGTCGCCTCTTGCCATTCATACGAGACTGAGCTGATCAGTGACTCCCCACTCAAGGACAGCTGTGAGTTTCAGCTCCGGCGATAACTGCTCAGTTCTGCGTGAAACAACACAAAGGCATCCGTCTCGGCGTGCCGCGTGCCAACGCCGCCCTCAGAAATGATAATGAAATGTCTGTTGAAAGGTGTGGAGGAAAGGGGAAAAAAACAACGGCGACGCTTTTATAAATCACCTCAGAAAAATGATAATAGATGCTGAAATAAATTTGACAATTATTGGCTGAGGGGAAACTTTTCAAATAAACAGGTTTATGGTAAGTCATATCACTTGGCAGTTGATCATCATGATCACTCCTGGATTGTCCCAGAAGGTGGCATATTTATTAGTATGCAACAGATGGGAAGCACGCGTTTTTCCCTGCTGCGGCTTGCGAAATTGGTCTTTTGGTGGCAGTATAAATATGATGAACCGTAGCCTATAACAGGCACCGGATCCCACACAAGGACAAAATGTCCAAATGAGCAGCGGAAAGTCGCGTTGTGGCTGCTTTACGGCAGTGCCATCAATGATTGATCTACACCCCGCTGAGCCACTACAGGAAACAAAGTACAGAGCCTATAATTTAGTTGGAGAAACAATGCATGAGACCGTCGGCTTGTGCATCCATTTCGGCGCAAGCATTCCCCGGTGCAGATAGATCATTAAACTAGCAGGCGCTTTGCAATATGGTGCAGTCAATGTCACTGAAAAGATGGGACAATAAAGTGAGGTAGGGGGGTGGCAACAGCAGGGAGAGAGCATGGAGATGTATTAATGTCACATAGGCTTTAGCCTGCCTCCTTAAGCCCTGCAAAGAGTCACCAAAGCCAATTTCCATTATCATATTGATTGAAATAGTTCATCATAGTGTAATTTCAGGTTTATCGCCGCCCGGTTGGGAATAAGACCAAAGCATTATCCAACAAAAGCTATTGTTCCAGGGGACGTTTCGCTGTTCCAGTTCATTGATGGAGTTGATTAAGTTTAAATGAAGCAGACGCTGGATAAAAGTGAGGGTATTGACCAGCGAGCGGTGTGCCGCGCTTGGAAAAGCCTGATACACGCGGAAAAGCAAGATTTGCTAAATGCTCTAATCTTCAATCAAATCTAACATCAATACAGACAAAGTTTGGTAATGAGAGATTCAATGAAGCATGCAGCAGAGAGAATTAATCCCCCTCGCCTAAACTGAGTTCAACTTTGAAGCTTGCTCCTCAGGATGGATAGTTATCTAAATGCTAAATAAGAAACGTATTGTACTTTTCACAGCATACTAATCATTTGTTCATTTTGTCTCCATTATTTGTTCTCTCACACATCCCGCTTGTTGATCTGGCGATTAGATCAACCTTGGATAGTGGAGGAGAATGGAATAATGAGGCTGCCGGGGGAGATTTGATGCACAGCACCACGTAGCGTTCGGGCCTGTGGGGGACGCTGCCACGGCGACGCTACTGTTACAGCTCACAGAATGGGAAATTGGGCACCAAAAAAAAGAAAAAGAAGAAGAAAAAAAAAAAAGAATAGCATTTAAAGCGCAGTATAAAGATTACTTGACTCCGGTCTGCAGGTTACGAGGAAGTCGTTCTGAATGTTTCGGGGAGCTTCATTAGCGGATTACTGGAAACAAATTCTTAATTTAGAGAAGCTCACATTCTTATTGCAGAAGATCAACAAAGATGCGCTTGTTATTCTCTGCAGTAGCTCATTCTCACGGACCAGGGCAGTGGTTCCCAACCGGTTTTTGGCTCCAGGCGCGTTTAAAGAAATAAATACTTCAAATAGTAGTTTGTGTGTGATATCACCCCCCTCCCCTTCCCCCTCTCCCCCCGTTCAATTAATTAGTTAACAATAACAATAGATAAACATTAAACCTTCGACCTCATTAGAATCTGTAAATATATTTTAATTCTAAATGTTTAACTGCTGGATGAAAGATGGCTGGGCACTGGAGGCTTCCAGTGCCCAGCCATCACACCGTGTTTAAGTTACGTGTTGGAGGCCCGTGATTGGCTCAAACTAGTTGTGATGTCACAACAACAGAAAACATACTGCACATACAAAAACTGAGATTGAAGGTGAGCACAGAGAACCCCCTCCCTGCCCCCCATCTCCCCCTGCCCGCCCCCTTTCAGGAGATGAACACAGCCTCCATGTCACTGTGCGACCCCCTTAGTCATGTTCATGACATGTGAGCTTTTCAAGAAAAGAGTGATTCCGGATTAATTTTTAGATTAATTTGAGTAAGTATGCTAGTTTCGGCCTGAAAGGGCTGCAGCCAGTATTACACATAAAACGGCATGTCATTGTGTTTGGTGAATAGAAATATGTTTATTTGTGACTGTTTCATGTCCCCAATCAGCTCGTGACCCTTCAGATGTATCTCGAGACCTGTTGGGAGTCTCGCGTGTCGGGGAACCACTGAACCCGGACAGGAGGCAGATGTGGCCCTTGATGAGCAAGTCATGGCGACACTGAAGCCCTTTGAACAATATAAGGAGGCGTTCTACATGGGGAAGGCTGTAACGTTGCTTTACCTTCTGCCCCTCGATCAGTCCGAGGCTCCCATCTACGTCCACATGAGTAAATCCGGAAAAACATGGCGGCAGTGTGCACTCTCAACGACCAGCTTTCTCATAACTCCCCGCCACTTAGTTTGCAAACTCGGAGTTAGTTAGAATCGACTAGCAACCGGTTTACGGTTTGAACTTGTATTTTCCGTCTTTTTGTGTGTGTAGGTGCGACGCCCAAAACTCTGCTCCCTGTGTTTCCTGGATGGACACGACATCATGACCAAATTAAGCTTCACGTGGGATTTTTTTATAAACCTGAAAATTAGATGAAGTTATTTATTTATTTATCTTTTATTTATTTATGTGTTCGATGCCATGTGTAAGAAAGAGAAACGATGGTGCACGTGACACCTGAAAAGTTATTTCGTCTTTCTCTTAAAAAAAATTATATATATATAGATATATATATATGACCATATTTAATTACAGAAATTAAACATAACATTGTGTAGCTTTTAAAAAAAAAAATTTGGTTTTGTTTAATTATTTTGCTTTTCTTTTTTGTTTGCTTTTTTTTATTACTAACATTTCTAAAACTAATCAAATAAAACCACCAGTCGATGATGACACACATAATCCACAATATTAATGATATTGGAGTTATGAAATTTGGAACAACACTGAATGATCATTTTTACTTGTATAAAATATATAACACATCCGCAAGCACGAGTGTGTGTGTGTGCGTGTGTGTGTGTGCGTGTGCATGTGTGTGTGTGTGTGTGTGGCTGTATAAGTATGTGCTCAGCTGCTGTAGGCCCGCGCGTGTCGTGGCAAACCGTCCACAGTGGAGCACCGCGGAAGGGGAGTGATGGGTGGAGGCTGTGTGCCGCTGACATGTAGCTGCTCCCACAGAACAGGTGACAACCCTCTGCACTTGAAGTAAACGCGATACACGAGCCTTGTGAGAGGCTTCCTGCTGGCTACGCCCAAATCCACTGTGCGTCACTTTATATGAAGGCAGACTTTTGGGGCGTTTAATTTTAGAAATAATAAATAATAATAATAATAATACCTGTGCACCAAATCCGTCGATGTTTATCGCGCCATCAATTTTTTGTCTTATTATTTTATGTCTGAAACGTCTGAGTAAAGACGCACGGTGCCACCCATTGGGTCTTAAGCGGACCAGAGTTTGGTATCAGTTTGTCTTAACTTCTGCTATTTATTTCCACATGCCACCTCATTATTTGCATTTACTTTTATTTATTTATTTCATCTTGCAGAATGACGGTAAGTGTTGTCTACACTGAGTGGATTTTTCAACCCTCTTCTTTTTCTTTTCTTTTTTATACCCATTGTTGAGATGTGAGCTGTGGGACATGAAGTCTGAGCTGTGTGTTGTCAGAATCCCATCTAATCTGCATGTTTGTTTCTTAAACAGGGCATGTTCACTTATCCTCCACACCCCAACACACACACACACACACACACACACACATTTTTTTTTCTGCAAATCGACAGGAGATGCAACCCGGGAGAAGTGCAATAAAACAAACTCTTGCTCTCAAAGGTGCGCGCGGCTTTGTACCGGCGCGTTTTGCCTGTTAGCTGCACATCCTCCGTCTTTTCATCTGTCAGTTATTCCCCCTCATGTTTTGTCATTTGCTCTGTATATTCATTTGTCGCCTGCTATTTTCTTCTTCTTCAGTACCTGCGTACACCCGCGGTTGTAATTAAAATTCTCCCTCAAATGCGACAAAAGGCATGGATTTCTTCTTTTTTATTGTTTTGTTCTGGGATCTGTTTGATTACTGATGTGATGTTGAGACAATCTGTGCAGCTCCTGCAGACTGGCGCGTCCTGAGAGCAAGGCGGGCATGTTGGCTCTTCAGTAGCCACAGATGATGGATGGAAACGGAGGAGTCGCCTGTAAATAAAATAATAATAATAATAATAAAACGGGGGGCCTTAGAGGAGGTCTTGAAGCCAGCTTGATTCCTGCATCAGTGCGTGATACTCGCTGTCCTTCAACATGCAGAAAAGAAGGCTGCAGTGTGTGTGTGTGTGTGTGTGTGTGTGTGTGTGTGTGTGTGTGTGTGTGTGTGTGTGTGCGCGCGCGCGCGTGTGTGTGTGTTTATGTGTTTGTGTGTTTGAAATGAGAGATCATTCCAGGAATATTGTCTCTTTTAAAAAATATATCACAATAAACTGCCCAGACAGCTTGAAAATTAGAAAAATAAATAAATAAAATGCAACATTTTGCCTTTGATTAAGCTGAATCTGTGACTTTTATTTTGTCAAATTAATTCCCCCGCTTTCATTTGATTTTTTTTCTCCCACCCCTTTCCATTCATTCCATTATCATTGTTTGCTATCAATCCCGGTGTAACCACTTTGTGTGTCTCGCCCTTCCTGAAGCTCTCAGAACGAAATGAGCAGCGCCCCCTGCCGCCCGACGGCTGGAACCGCAGCGCGGCGTCAGCACGCATGAAGCTCGTGGGCCCCGCTGGTGAAAACATCCCACAGAGCCGCTTCACGCCCCTCTAAGTGATCACCAGATGCAATCACAACCGTAAACATTCACTTTTTGTGTGAATGATTGCGGGATTCAAAGCACTATGATGTTCATCGTGTTCGTTGTTGTTGTTGTTGTTGTTGTTGTTGTTGTTGTTGTTGTTGTTGCCGTGTGAAACAGGAAGTGGTACAAAGGTGGACACAATGTGACTGGATCCGTGTGGATGGGAGTCCTTATTAAAGCAGTCCGCTGATGGATGACTACGGACACTTGGGTAAAACAGACGCGTTGAGATTTGTTTGTTTGGCTTTTTTTTTCTCGCCAATTTACTCTTAAACCGGAAATCGTGCCTGACTCGTCATTTCTGGCTCATATTCTACATCTCTCCCCTCATCCAAATCAAAAAAAGCCTCCGCGCTCGTACACGGCTTGTCAAGCCTCCAGTTTAGTGATGTAAAAAAAAAAAAAAAGGAAAAAAAAGGAGGTCAGCCTGAGCCCTGCGGGATGAAGGGCAGCTGCTCCCTGACCGGTTCCCCGTCACACCTACTGCAGCTCCGTTTCCAAAGGCATCCGGTCGGCGAGTAATTAATAGGAAATAATGATGTTGCCGAAAGGTGCGGCATCGCCACCGAGCACGTCAAGACCGGGGCATATTGTTGGCTGCATTATTAATCCCCCTTACTGTAAATGACACGCTGACGATGATGATGATGATGATGATGGTGATGGTGATGATGACGCTGCTCAGCCACGGTCGCACGGCGCGCCTCGGCTGAATTAATAAGGCCACGTTAATTATTTGAAGCGTGAAAAAAAAAATATTCTTTTGGGTGCATTTTTGGCGTTAAAAAATTAAATGTAATAAATAAATAAATAAAAGGCACCCATCAGCTTTGCCATGAGGCTATGAGCAACACTGATCCTTTTTTTTCTTCTTTTTTTTTATTATTTCATTTGGAACATGAATTTTCATGTACCAACTGTCATATCTTTTTCTTTTTTTAGAAGAAGAAGAAGAAAAAAAATCCTCCGACTCCCGAGTTTATTACCGCCAGATAATCTAACCATATAGCCATAACGCACTTGTCTGCCCAATTAGCCGAAACAATTATTACAACTTTGACTTTAATTACGTCTCAATTTGAAGCCCTCGCGCCGGTCTATAATGCAGTGATTAAAACCCCTCTTTGCCCCCCAGTGCCTTTAGGGCAGCGCGTGATTAGGACCTGTCAGCTGCTGGAGTGAACGGAGCCAGCCATGCGTGTTGTGCAACATGACCCGCTGTTGTTAAAGCTTGTCAACATATTAACCTGAATTCCCCAGTCATTATGGACTGATGTGCACCGCATAAAGAGGCAAGAATGTACACATATGTATGTGTAATTGGAAAAAAGAAAAAGGAAAAAAAAAAAGAATATATATTAACAGGCAGCGTGAGGTCACATAATGTCCCAAGGCCTGTAAGTTCAGACAATAGGAGCTGGAATGGAAACCATGTTGACATACATCTGTTTGAATAATTATATATGTACACATGTATGTGTATATATATATATATATATATATATATATACACACACACATATATGTATGTATATATACACACACATATATGTATGTATATATACATACATATATATATATATATATATATATATATACATATACTATACATACATACATATATATGTATGTATATATAGGTATATGTGTACATATATGTATATATATATATACATATACTATACATATATATATATGTATGTATATATATAGGTATATGTGTACATATATGTATATATATATATATATATATACATATATACACTGTATATATATATATATATATATATATATATATATATATATATGGGCTGCTTCAGACGGGGGCTATAGCACTGTCCTATAAACTATTAAATCCTGTTATGGATGTGATCCCAACAATCAGGACTCATCTGATCAGCCACACGTGGACAAACAAAAGTAAAGAGGTTTGACGTGAGGGGGGAAATGGTGTTTTGGGAGGGCCAAAAGGGCTCATCTGAAGCACATTTGATCCTTGTCAAAATATATCGATTCCTGTTCTTTCCAGAGACAGTTGATGTCTTCCTTAATTTTCTCACCGGCCATCTGCACCGACTTGACGCAGGACACTCCTGTGTTCTTTGTTGGCCAAGAAGTCATCCAGGGACCTAATGAGTGCACTTCAAAAAATAAAAATAAAAAAACTACAAAAGTGATCCGTTGACATGCAATGGAGATATGATGCAACAGTCCCCCGTCCCCCCAAATTATCTTTTTTATGATTTTCTTTCTTCTTTTTTTGCAACAGATGACGTTACAGCGTTTTCACTTATACTGTACGATGCAAAGCAGGTGCTTCACATGCAGCCCACTGTAAGGTGGGTTTTGTGTGTGTGTGTGTTGTTGCAGGAGTGGCCCGAGCAGACTGGGCCTTAGGTTTTTTTCATACGAATTTCCCCTCAGCCACAATCAGTGCAGCCGAGTTTTTTTCCTTTGGTGTATCCAGAGGTGAATAATTTATAGGAGGATAAAAGCGTTTGTGGTAGAGAGCTAGACAGTCAGACAGTAGAAGGAGGCTGGCTGGGAATCCCCCCACCCCCTCCCTCCCCATCTCTCAACCTCTCAACACACACACACACACACACACCCTCTCAACCCCCCCACCCCGCCCCAGCTGAGCTCGACCCCCTTGCCGCGCGGTGGCCTTGCACGATACGCCTCCTCGGACGGCTGCTTGAAGTGCAAATCTGTGTTCCAACTTGTTCCCGGTGCCTGTCAGCATGTTTTCCTCTTGTCAGCAGCGATCGAGCGTGGGCCCGTGTCACCCCTTGTACCGCCGCTGTAACGGGATCATTGACGGGCCAGTGACACTGCCCAACCAGATAATGGAAAGCTATTGATTTTTTTTCTGCTTTTTTTTTCTTCTCCTCACACAGAAGGCAGTCTGTGGCACTACTGAACAACTGGCAGAAGGGCAGGTCGTGATCAATGGTCCTGATCTCGGGATCACGGCCGCCACGTGCAACTGAATGGGGGAGAGACACAAAACCGCTGACAAAAAAAGTCCTATGATAGTTAATGGCATCATTAAAAAAGAAGACATAGTAATCAAATGAAATAACTTCTGATCTAAATTACACTCTAAAACAGGGCGCTGTCCAAAGTTTCCCAGTGTTCCCATCTGAATGTGATGAATCAAAAGCAAGTGTTGCAGGTTTCCTGTGTTGTGCATACAGGGGTTAGATTTGCAGTTTTAATGGAGCAATCTCCAGAGAGGAGGCCCCTTTGATACCCATGGCGATGATAAGCATGCATTGGCTGCCTACCATTGGACCCCCGTGGCAGATGGCGAGTGTGGGTCCTGCAACAACACATTTCTTTATGTCAGCCTTGTCCCTCTCTCGGTCTCTCTTCAGCCAGTGGAATAATGAAAAGCCCAATTCTGGTCATGGCTAACTCAATCTCATTATAATCTCCCCTCTTTTTTTATTCATTCGGCCCCTTGGGACGCTGTCTGCCAGCGATGTGGCTTTCAACCTCCAGAGAGAACATCTTTTGAAACAGCCAGGAGACCTAATGAAGTCACAGAGTGGCACAATTATTTCCCAAAGAAGGAGCATTAATGTACTTCAAAATTCCCTCCGGAGACGCGTGATGACAATTGGTTTGTACAGCTTTGATCGCTGCTTTAAATACTGCCCAAGATAAACTGCGGGGTTAGCCCCCTTTGCCACTGGTAAGTAGAAAACCCAGGAGTGGCTATCAAGCGGCGGATACATCAAATACTCAGCCTGGAACGCTAAAAACTGGAGTTTATAACAGCACATAGCCTTAAAAATCACTTCCTGTTGGGAATAATGGTGCAACATCACATTGAAACCTGTGCGTTTGGCCCTAAAATACAAATAAAATAGGCCCGCGTGTTTGAGATCAGGCGTCAACCTCCGGGTCTGCCGAGTAAAGCCGATGCGGAAGTGTCTTCACCTGCATTCTCTCTATAGGCCAGCAGGGGGCGACTCCTCCAGTTTAAAAAATCAATCAGATTGTATAGAAGTCTATGAGAAAATTACGCTACTTCTCTCTTGATTTATTACATCAGTAAACATTGTAAACATGAGTTTATGGGCTCAATCGCTAGTTTCAAGTCTTCTTGATGTTTATTTCTGAAATTATGCTTTAGGGCAGGCTTACTGTGATTGACAGGCCGCTGCCGCTACCAGAGCTGCATACGGCGTCTCTACGTCACTCTTCCGCATTCCAAATGTGGCGACTTCCGTTCAGCGGTTGCAAAAGTTCAAGATGGCGACGGCGAAATCGCCAAACCCGATGCTTCATAACGGCCGTCCACAAACCGATGGGTCACGACGACTACGTCCACTTCTTGTATTCGGTCCGTGGTTGAGGGGCAGGGAACGGTCCATTGCGGAAGGGTACATTTTTTATCTGAGCTTTCCCTTGAGATGACGCGATGCACTTTTTAAACCCAGTTTTCACCCAAAGCCGTCGTCACAACTGTAGACGAGCTTAATTTGTCCTCTATAGAATCCACCAGAAATTCATCCCATTTAAAAATGCCACACATTTCCTCTTACCTGTAGTGCTATTTATCAATCTAGATGGTTTTGGTGCGAGTTGCCTAGTTTTGGAGGCCTCGGTCGTAGAGAAGTCCGCCTTCTCTTCAATATTAAGGGACTCGATGGTAATTGCGTGTGCAGTTCCACGTAGGAACTACGGTTGAATGAAAAATATTGTTCCAACATGAAGCTGCTCACAACAAGCTCTGTGGATAGCTCTACAGGTGAGAGGAAGAGCCCCAAATCATAAAATACATCACTTCCTGTGCCTGGCCCCCCCACCCCACCCTTAAAAGACTGGAGGTTTGTTAAGTCCTTACCGTGTTTAAACTCAGTCAATATTGTCACATTCAAGAGTGACTGAAGGAAGCACAATGATCATTTATTGACATGAACATATGAATTATTGTTTTAATACAGTTAGAGCAGAATCTAATGGAAAAACACTGAGATCATACATTGGGATAACAATCGGGAACCGTCCTTGTCCTTCTTCCCATGTGCGTCTGGTCGGCTCTCCGTATTGACGTTCACAAAAAATAAGGCCGAATGAGTGAAAATCTGAGGATCAGAAAATTCAGCGCGGCCGTCCTTTAGTTATTAATTCTCTGGCATTCTTTTTCACCCTGACCTCGACGGTCACACGACTTTTGGCCCACAGATCTCTTGCAAATGAAGTCTTTTGTTTTTCTAAATCTCAAGACAGCTCGCTGACTCAGGTCAAACCTTTGGTCCGCTCCACCAACGCCGCAGATAACAGTCACCGACTAGTCCTCTTTATAAAAAGGTGCCATGGCCCATTTCCCCCATAACTATATATCCCATTTGTGATAGAACTTTACACGGCATCACTAATAAATGCTTTCGTTTCTCTGGCCGATTTAACAATCATTCACGTTATTCGTTTAAATTTAGTGACACTTTCAAATCATGCAAGTTTACTATTAATGTCACTGATTTCTATACAAACATCTACAAAATGTTGTATTAGAATCTGAGCCTAAGTCTTAAAACTATCAAGCCTGAGTAGGGAAGTAAGATATTTTATAGAAATTCATAACTGTATATTAGGGAGCGCTACAAGTCTACAAATTTGAAAAAGTTGAATATTAAAAAACAAAATTACATTTGTTCATTAAAGCTAAATATTTCTTTGATTTTAGGTGCTTCTTATTTTTGCTTACATTAAAGTTGTTGGCTTTTATCATGGCATAGGCATTACTGAAATTAACTTACACATTCATATTCATATTGTTGCTATAATATATATGAATGTTTTATTTCTAATACTGAACTTTAAACAAAAATAAAGTAGTTATCAGAGAAGGACAAACTGTAGCTGTGCTTAAAAAAAAAGAAGATCTTCCAGTGTTGGACCCTAAAAGAAATTAATAAAATAAAAACCGACCCAACCAAGAACGACCCATTTTGAGTCAGAGCTTTCGGAAATACAGAGCTGCCACAATGAGAAAGAAAATGATTCCAACAACACGTTGTTGTTGTTGTTGTTGTTGTTGTTATAACTGGATGGGTTTCTTGTTATAACTCGAGAATATTCCTCATTATAAAAAGATGTTGCTATCGCGGCTGTAATGAGAGCCGGATTTCAGAACTGCCGCTGATGGGTGAAGGTTAAGCAGGAGAACAGCGACAGAACAAGCTGTCCCAACATAATGAATGTCGCTTTGATTAAGAGAGATGCTCCCTCTGATGCAGGCGCGGGGAGGTGAAATCCCACAAAGCATCCGCGAGCTAACGACAGCCCCGTGTACACTGCTTAACAACGAGAGCACCGTTTGATTTTATGTCGTCTCTAGAAGAAAGCCAGGCGTGAACTCAATTGAAATGCTCGTGTGTTTTGCCAATATATGCTCCTTTTAACATTTCTTGATGTGACAAAAAAAAAAAAAAAGCAAATCTCGTAAAAAAAAAAAAGAAGAGTGTAAGCTATTGAGAAATGTTTCTTTTTATAATGAGAACTGTTCTCTTTACGACATTCAAAAGTTTTAAGAAATTGAGATATTTGGATATTTTTTGTCATAACAAAATGCTTTTTAACAAGGCACTTTTCTTTATCATGACAAACACAGGAGAACCATGTTTTTTTTTCTAACTATGGCAGTTCTGCACTGCCAGACCAGTTTCAGTCAATAAAAGATAAATCCTACAAGTTGGATTGGCTTACGTTTATAAAGGCAAAGCAGAGCATTACATATCCTATATAAAGTTTTCGCTAATATATACAATATTATCAATACACTACTATTATTAAGTAGTCTAGATTACCTCTTATATGTTCCTGAAAACAGCTGCAGGATTAGTCTAAAATGGGTTGATTATAGAAACAATGTGCAAAGTTTGCCCAACAGGAAGTTCTCCACAGGTGAAACTTTACTCAAGATCTGGGCGCTCACGAGACATACTCATGTGTATTTTGTGATGAAGACCCAGAACCTCCACCATGCCGGTCCCTGAGTGGGGCACGCTGGTGTGCAGAAGGTGCCTCTGTAAGTGCTTGATCCAGTCCTCCTGGACGGACAGGGGACCCTGGAAGACCAGGTCGCAGAATCTGCAGAGACAGAGACAGAGACAGAGAGAGAGAGAGAGAGAGAGAGAGAGAGAGAGAGAGAGAGAGAGAGAGAGAGAGAGAGAGAGAGAGAGAGAGAAAGAAAGAAAGAAAGAAAGAGAGAGAGAGAATGTAAGCTTTGTTTTATTGTGTGACGTTTCTTTCCCTACATCCAGTTACATATATGCGAGGTTGCATTGAGTAACATTATGATGCGTTCAAGGTCCATTGGGTATCGGGCGAAGGTAAATCAGAACGATATCACGATGTGGTCAAAAGTAATCTCGTAAAATGGAGTTTTTGGTAAGAGACTTGAATGAATACAGTTATTCGAAGGAGATGTTTTCACAGCAATATAAAATAGTTATTAGGGAAGGAATCATAAACACGTTTAACGGTGTTTATTTTGAGCACGCTGGTATCGGATCGGTACTCGGCATCGGCTGATATGCAACTTCAGGTATTGGAAGGAAGCAAGGAAAAAAACTTTCAAGTGGGCCAGTTAATTGACCCCCCTCCTGTACACAGACCACTTGATTCTATCAAGCCAAAGTATGTTGGCCTACCACTGTTAAAGGCCCGACTTCCCCAGCCTCGACTTCAGCATTTTGGCCGTCGCCATCTTGTTGTTTTTTTTGCAACCGGTGAACGGAAGTGACCATATGCGGAATGCGGAGGAGTAACATCGAGACGCCGTATATACGGCTCTGGTAGCGATAGTGAGCTGTCAATCACAAGATAGACCCGCCCTAAAGCATACCCTGCTTGCTTTATTGTCTATTTCACTCTAAACGTGACCATAATTCAATATTGAAGAAGACTTGAAAACAGAGCTTGAGACCATAAACTCAAGTTCACAATGTTTACTGAGGTAATACATCTAGAGAGGAGAAAGTAGGGTCACTTTCTCATAGACTTCCATACAATCAGACTTCTTTTTGCAACCAGACGCGTCTGATGGGAGTGGCAGCCCGCATTGTCGTAGTGCGTGATGTGATGCGGAGGCTGTCGAGACGGGGTTGCGAGCACTTTCTCTAGGGAGCGAGTGCTCGGAGATGCCCAGCGGCCGCTACTCTAAAAAGGTTTCTCGGATGGTCCCAGATAAGGAGCGGCTGGTCAGAGTTTGGACTGCCGTGCCGCCTTACATCTCCTCGTGCCTTTCATTTGGGGCCTACATAGGAGATGCGTAAGCGGGCAGAGAGCTCTCTCGCCTGTTACACCTGTAACCTTCTCTTGTATGTACCTGCAGGTGAGCGTGTAAATCTCAGCATCCAAGGAGGGCGGCATCTTCTTCTTTAGCCCAGGCCTTGGCTTCTTGGGTTTATAATCGTCGCCTAAAAAGACAAAACACTGCTTGATCTGAGGGAACGCATTCAGTAATCACTGGCAAGAGGCATAAATAACTAATCCCTGTATTGATATTTACTATTCTAGTCCACATCCACCGTGAGACGTTTGTCTGAGACGTACCGTCATCGACTTACCTGGTCCTTCGAATATGGCAATCCTCTTCCTGTGTGCATAGGCTCGAAGATGACCTGGAAGCCCGGGGAAGGCGCCGTTACACTGAATACAAATCGCATTCGCATCGCATTCCCCTGGAAGATTAGAACGTTGGAAGAAGAAAAAAAAACCTCAATTTAAATTTAAAATTAAACTCAAAGAGAACGAGGCCAGTGGATCAAAATGTCTAGGTTTTAAATAATGCGATTGATCGGATGAAGTCCCGAATACAGTTTAGCTGATACTGCCGCCTTGAATCGAGGTTTAAAGATCATCAGTGGTGCGACACTGTATTATTTAAGGAATAAAGCATTGTGGGATTGCGTGCGAGTTCACGCGGTAATTTCATTATCAAGCATAACTGTTACTCCCAGTGTGCTCCTCCACCTGGTTTCATTCTGAGCATCTGATTTGCGCTCTCCTGTCTGAAAAGTGTTACATGGCGAAGTTTAACACAATCTTGCGTCTTCAGGGGAGGGGGTGGAGGTGGGTGGAGGTGGGAGGGGGAGGGGGGGGGGGCTGTTTTCACATACACCGGAGTCACAGAGGATTCATAAACTACTTGAGAACATCACGGACGTGTTAGTCCTCCGACAGAAGACTGGCGTTGGCAGTGCCCCGTCGCCTGTTAACCAGAATATTTGTTAAGTAGTAATCCCAAAAGATCCCTCAAAATTAAAATGATTTTGCTTTATTTATTTATTTATTTTTACAAAAATATCTATAAATATTGATAGAAAATAAGTTCTATATTTTCATTTAATTAGAGAGTGATGATGTGAACAACAACTCCGTGATGAAAGAGCAGTATAATTATCACCCTAATGGAATACTACAAATCATAATGTAAACCAGTTCTCAGCACCGGATGCACTGAGAGATGTCTTCATGAGGACGTTACAGCTCGACAAAGAGCAATGTGAGGTTTAAATCTTTACCTTTTATTTTTTATTTAATTTTTTTTTATCTCATCTTTCTCAGTACCGGCACTGAAAGTTTGATTTGGACAGACATTAAACAAAATTGTGGAAACACGGATGACGGGCTTCCAACTGAACATCAAGAGGATCTCATGATTTTTTAATACGAACTTCAAAAGCACTTTGGCGACATTCGATCTACTGTATTTGTGTTGTTGTTGTTGTTGTTTTTTCCCCATAAAAAAAAAAATCAAATGATTGTGAGCTATTGTTTAACTGGCATCCACCTGCTATCTGTGAAGAGATACTGGAAAATGTGTAATTAAATATTGATGCCAATCAGAGGACTGAACATTAGTCTCTACACTATTAATAGTCAACTTAATTTGTAGAGGAATTACAGGTGAACGATCTATTGCGTGGTCATTTTCTTCCCCGGTAAAGGGTGGGGGAGCATTTATTAAAATGCTTCTTACAGCTCATGAGTGGTTTTGCTAAATATCTACAAATCAAGTATACATTGTTAAGATTAATCTGCTACTGTACCACCTCATCCTGTGGAAATCTACTTGCGATGCCCACTACCCCCCCTCCCCCACCACCCCACCCCCATTGGAACATGAAGTAGCTATCTGGCCCTCGCGCATGAGACTCCATACCATGAGCCCAGTTTGGTTCCTCTGTGTAATCTTTGGTGACGTCACAGAGCTTCCTGGTTGCGTGGGCTTCCTGGTTGCTTCTCGCCGAGATCTCCACACTTTGCCGCCTCATCTTGAGCAGCTCAACTAAAGTGCTCGTGGAGGCCTCAGTGCCTCGTTGTGCTTCTACCTGGAGCCCCCTCTCTGAGAAGGCCCCTGCTTCCTGTTTTGGTACGAAGCCGTCGACCAACATGGGACGTGGGCTCCTCATCTCGAACTGGATTTTCACCGGGATGCCCATGCGCATCAGGACCAGGCCATCGCCGCCGACCCGCGAGGGGAATTGGCCCTCGTCGAGGACCTGGAGGATGTTCTGATGTTCCTTCTTGTCCCGTAGCAGTTCGTTCAGGATGCCCAGCGGGGATTTGCCGGTACTGGTAACGCTCCCGCCGATCCTCTTCAGGTGTCCCCTCACGTGGTTGGAGAGGCCGGTCTTAGTATCGAACCAACCCCAGCACAGGGGACATTTGTGCGCTCCTTGGGTTTCTGGCTTAACAGCTGTAATATCAGATAGAAGAGATTTGTAAAAAAAAAAACATTGTAATGAAAGAACAAAAACACCAAACCAATTTTCATGATATACTGTTTTGGATTGCTTTGTATTGGACAAGCCTTAAAAGGTTCAAGAAACTGGACTCAGAGCATTAATATAGCAGCATACAACTATTCGCTCGCCCTCTGTGTGTGTTGTTATCCGAGCTTCTTGTGCTTTGTTTACATCAGCCAGCGAAAAATGACATAATTACAGCTGGTGCAAGTGGTCGCGGCACTTGGTCGTGCACCTCTGAATTTTTGGAACTTGGCGCACGCGATCCCATGACAGTCACAAAAAGTTCACTGATAAAAGCACTATTTACTTGTCTAGGGATTATACAAAGAAGGCCAATTCGCTTGTAAAGGCTTTCGAAACAGGAGGTCATAAAAATCTTTATTTGAGTATATTTTGCAGCCAAATCAAATTGTTTACAGGATGTTCAACCTTAGTTTCTTTATAATGCATGTAAAGCTTGGCATGTTTCTTCACAGGGCTTGTGCAATGGCAATAATGTAGCCCATGAATATGAGATATGAGTTTGCAGATAATTACAGTTCCTCCTCGGCATTGTGGAAGTTAATTTATGGCTTTTGTCAGCTAGAGGTAGTCTTTTAGATGTTTTGACAGTTATTTTTGTTTGTACGCCCTCTGGCGTAATGCCAGAGTGTAAAAGCCTCCGTAGATACTCGGAGCTCATGTGCCGTCTGCGCAGACTCGCGCTACGCCGCCAAGCGCTACGCCGCCAAGCGCAAGTTTCTCTGTCGTGCCCCATTTGGTTAGTCGACGGTCACCGCTCTGCACTGCTCGTATCGCGGTAACAGCCGATAACGCCGCCCCGACCGATGGCTTTGTCTCAGAAGCGCAGCGCCCACCCTCCGAAAACACCCTTGTTTGCACTTTTAGCACCGTTAGCTTCTAGCTGCCGGCTCTGCCGTGCCATGCAGGCAATAGATATGCTCTGAATTCCGTAGTGAGAACCTTTATTATAACAGGATCACGTAACGCAGCTGTACATCTAAAGCGCCTGTAATCTTAACGTTTGCACTAACAAAACCCAATGACAATCTGAGAGGGGTTGCTCATTGTAAACATACAGAGACAAACGCATTGAGAAGCAGGTATAATGGCTGCCATGGTCACTTTAGCGGGTTCACACGTTAACATTTGCCAATTAGCACTTAACGCAAATTGCATCTGAGACTGACAAGAATATCGTCAGCTTTGCAGTTATATTTGGTCATAAACCACTGGAAAAAAAAATGTAATCTCTTGAAACATTAACATTTTGACCCGATGTTGGTGCTGGATAAAAAGTTAGGGAGATCACAGAAGTTATCAACAGGGATATTTCAGTCTGAAGTGGTGCATGATGTGCGGCAGTACACGATCTTTCACAACCCTGACCTTTGACCTCCAGATCCAAAATGTGGATCAAATTTGAATAATAAAAAAAAAAATTGTCTTCTCAACTAATGTCATAGTAAATCAGACACTAATACTCGTACCTTTTCTCATTTTCTTCGTGCCACTGGGGATCCTTCTGCGGATTCGCGGCTGATGGTCCTGCAACGCCACTTGCTCCGGCGAGACCATGTGCCGAGCGTTGTAGCTCAAGCCGACCCTGTGGAGGTGCCCTCGCACGTGATTGGACAGGCCCACTCCGGACTCAAACACGGCCGGGCAATAGGGACAGAGCTTGTGCTCCACCCCTGGTGTGGGGAAAACATCAAAGCTGTCCCCCGAAGACATACAGGGCGACTCTGGGGAATCACCACGCGCTGCGGTTTCGACATACTCCTCCTTGATTATGAGTTGCTCTATGTCACTACAGTCTTCACCTCCATCCTCTTCATCCTTGAGCACACGGGGGCTTTGGTCTTGGGCTGAAAACCTCTGCCTCTTTGTGAAATACCTCCGAGCATACGGGTTCCTCGCGTTCTCGCTTTCCAAGAAGCCGCCCGTGGCCCCACTGGGGCCATCACTGAATTTACTGCTGCCCTCGCAGCCTTTCTTGAGCCTCTGGCAAAACCGTGCCGATATATTACCATTAATATTGTCAATAGTGTTAAACAAGGGCGTTGACATTTTTCTCATTGACAGAGAATTTTGGTTCCCTTGCGCCTGTAAGCTTCCGCTTGCCGGGTCGTCCTTGCCACCCCGACAGAACATCTGGTCTAATTTAGGATTTCTGGCGGAGGGTAAGGAATGGACGGACGCAGGACCGGTCGCCTGCTTTGAGCTGCCAAAGGCCTTGCAGTCGTCTTCCTCCACGCAGGTGAGATCAGTTGCCACATCTAATTTTTCCGCTGGCTGCGGAAGTAATTTCCCGTGCCGGTCGACCCTCCACAAAGACGGCGTGTTTTCGGTGCAGCCGACACGGCACTCACACTGGGGAGAAGCTACAGATTTGTCGTTGGACTTTTGAATGTAAAAGTCCCCTTTTTTACCGGAACGGCGGGGGAAACCGGCTGCTGCTCCCGCGAGAGTCGACTCGTGCAGATTTGGTCCGGGCTGGTCAGCGGCCTTCTTAGAACTACCGAGCGAACGCAGACGCTCCAGCTCGGAATGTCCTGCCAACACTACGTCGTCTCTGCTCGCGAAGAAACGCGCTTTGCGCCGAGACTGAACACAGCCCGCCGCTTCCTCGGCGTCCTCGACGTGGGTCGTTTCCCCGCGCGCGTTGAGGTGTGCGCCGCGCAGGTGTGCTTCGAGCGCCTGCTGCGTCAGCGTGACGTAGTTACACTCCTCGCAGAAGTAGTAGTGCTTCAGATTATCGTGCGTTTTGGCGTGCTGGACGGAGATTTTAGGGCAATCGCAACCCGGCGCCGCGGCGCCCCCGTCTTCCAGTTCGGTGTTCTTGAGGTCTTTGATTCCCACCAGAAGTTGTTCCAGCCTGTCTCGGTGAATAATGATGTGCCTCATGAGGGAGTTGCTATCACAGAACAAACGCCCACACTCCCTGCATATAAAGGGCTGCGAGACGTTCTCACTGTTCACCTGATTATGCTTGCCTAAATGATACATCATATGTCTATGGAAATGTCTCCTCTCCTTGAAATTAACATTGCATGTTGTGCATGAAAAGAAAAGTGGATCCCGTTCGACTTGTTCCGTCCTCAACCGTTCCACTTTGGAGCTGCAATTGTCTTCATCTTCGGGGTCATTTTCCTCATTACAGCCCCCCTGTGCTGCCGCGCTATGAATATGGTGCTGCGAGTCTGACGCCGTGTTCCTAGAAAGAGCTTTGAGTGGCACCACGGAATATGTAATATCAGATCGGGCACCCAAAGAATGGTCTCGGTTGGTGACGTCAATGTTTCCGACGAAACCGAAGCGTCTGTTTGTGTGATTTAAGCTGCTGTTAACCTTTTCCAGAGAGCCTGACACGCTTTTTGCATGTGTGTTGTGCTTCCTGTCCCCTTGGTGCATCACTCTGGTCTCCAGCCTTCTGTCGTCGTGCAAGAAGCGCTCCCTTGCCGAATCCCACCCGACTGCCTCGTAATCATCCGAGGAGCTCTCTGACCGCTCCGCGCCCCGGCGAGATCTTGTTTTCGTGGTCTGCTTTGTCAAAGGTTGGCTAATGTGCATTTGCTCCGCGCCGCCTGCACCTGACAGTGTGGGACAGGCCAGTTTGGACTCATTCTCCTCCGAGCGAGACAGTGGCGTGTTGACACCTGGCTGTGTGGCCAGTGTTTTCACGACGGGCCCCGCTGTGTTCTTCCAAGCGTCTGATTGAAGCTCACTAGGTGGCGGTAACACCTCGGGGCTCGTGTCCTTCCCCGCTTGCCACGCGGCATCCAGGACATTGTTGGATAAAACAGTGCCTTTGTTCAGGACACAGTGTACCTCTGAGGTGGGGTGTGAACCAGGTCCATTAACAAGTGCTCCTGAAGGCAATGAATTGCCTGCATGGGGAACAGCGGGGACCCCGCTGTATACAAATGGATTCGGCTGGGTTCCATTTAAAGGGTTTTCATGTTCATCCGAGGACAGACCTGCAGCATTGTTCTTCGGGGAGAATGTGTGACTCTGTAATGGCTCCTGAGTTCGACCTGGGCTGTCAGACACCCATTCCACGTCTTTGTCCTCTCGTGCATTTCGCCTCAGATCAGACATAGCACCAGTACGTTCTGAAAACATGAAAGAATAATCACAAATTTATCAAGTGCACTTTGTACATTTCTATTCATTTCAAGCGCGGCGCGCAGAAGCCGGCATCGCTTTACGAGCCTAATATTTATTTTACTCAGGCGCCGTGTTCAACCAGTCGGAGACAATTTGCAGGACGAAATAATGCGGATGTAAATTACAAAATGAAACACTCTCGCACAACAGGTTTAATAAAGTCTAGCTAGTTTTTTTCACGCTGATAATGTGGTGCTGTTAAAAAGAAGGAAAAAAAAGATTTTTTTTTCTCCATAAAACAAGAGCGGTATTATTTTGCGCCGCATTATGATTTCCCCAACACCCTCTTTCGCCACCTCTATTCACAACAAACCCTGCTGTTAGCCCTGAATACCCTGGCGAGGATGCTTAATTATGTGAGCGTACCTCTGGGACACAACCTGCCCTGCTTCCCCCGCCTAAAGTTCTCAGTCGTCTGCTAAAATTGACCAATTTCCATGGGAACAAAGTACACCTCCAATGAGATCATATTGCGTCTTATCACTCTGTGATGGTGCCAACACGGATCCCAGCATGAGACTGTTGTTACTCGAATCCTGACAAATTGGCAGGCACACAATCTGTCTAAAACACAAACACAGGCCCTGTATAAAGAAAATATTACGCCTCTACGCACACACACACACACACACACACACGACTCGTTTTTTTTTTTTCTTCATACTTTTTAGACAAACCGTGTATTTAAATAGGATCACAATCAGAATATGATTAAACGCGTGCAAGCTGCATCTCGTGACAGATTACAATATGCTGTCCAGAGTTGATTTAGTTCAAAATGTGCGCTCAGTGGGGTTTTTGACATCCAGGGCTGGTCGCTCGCTACAGGAAGCTGTGTCGCTAACGAAGTGGTAAATTCAGTGTTAATGAGTGGCTTCACTGTTACCACCTCCGAGGTAAAACCTTCCAAGCTCCATATTCTCCCCATCTGTTGTGGTGTAAAAAGGTTCCAAGGGGGAACAGACGCTCTCCATTTAAAAGCGAACTTCGCCGTTACCCCCCAAACGGCAGGGTGGCAAAACCATCAGAATACCTTGGTTGGAAATGTGTGCGGAGCCTCATTAGCAGCCAGCTCACACGACAGTCTATATATATATATATATATATATATATATATGGATGTATATATGTATATAACGAACAGGGATTCAACGGGAAATGCTATTCTTTATGAACTTATTTGCTTCTATTCACTTCATTTAGTCGATGTTAAAAGGCGAACTCTGCCTTGCCTGGAGATATTTACAGGGATTATGAGCTTTCATACAGTTAAGCTGTACGCACAGATCAATCTGCTGTGAGCTTTTACCAACCCCGTTTGCTATTTTCCCCAAGACACTCGCCTTCTCGGTTTCTGTAAATGAGATTTAGGAAGGAGCGTCGCCATCATTGTGTACTCTTAGACAATAGAAAAACACAGTTGTGTTTCGGGCCTCGTCTTTTGGCTTTTTTTCTGTTTGAAATTTTTTTTCGGAGAAGATACTGTAAACGTCTGGTACAATATAGTTGCCAGTTTATTAGCTACATCTGTGCAATCTGATGTAATCCAACACAACGAGATGGCTCCATCTTGGCGAAGCTTATGAGGTTAGTGAGAGGCGTTTCTACTAATCTGTCCAAGGTGGACATCATTAGGGTACATTGTGATGCAATCCAACAGAACAGCTCTGCTCAGCTTTAGTTTAGACAGGATTCATTGGCCCCTTGCACTGGATTGCATTCGGTCGCAGCAGGTGCACATGATAAACTGCGTGCTCACAACAATAAAAGCTTTAATTTGTACCAACAGAGAAAAATAATTTGAATCACTTCAAGTCATGCGGTTGAACATGATCTTGTGCGGTGCTCCGAGAGCTGGTGGGCTGGGAATGGTGCCATGTACTCACATCAGCGTGGCTTTGAGTCTGGCACACAGCCTCGGCGCATGTCAGGCCCTGTTCTCTTTCATCTTCCAGCCATTCTCTGCTGTGCACAATCTCATTTCATGAACAAAATGCCATACACTTTTGCCTGGAAGAATACTCTTGCCTGAATACATTTTTTTGCTGTTCAAAGCAAATATATGTTTTTTTTACAATTGTTAAGACATAAAGTACACTAAATATAATCCTCTAACAACAAGAGGTAGTCTATGCTATTGTGGGACTTTACATGACATGGGGCAAGTGGCTTTTGAGCAAGACAAATAAATAAAAAAATGTAGCTGCTATATAGTAAGATGCATGACACGTGAGGATCCAGGCAACTGACTGAGGCAGGCAAAAAAAGCTGGACTACGGAAGAAGTTAAAGGGATAGTTTGGGTTTCTTTTGTAGTGGGGTTCTATAACGTACTTATACATAGTCAGTGTATTACCTACTGTAATAGTACTGCTGTGGACAGGAACATTAGAAAAACTTATTTTAGACGCATCTATATACACCCTCTCCAAAGTCACCGGACTCCATTGAAAAAGAACAACAGTAATTTGAGCTGGCAGAACGCGGGGGTTTGCTGGTCTACCAACGCCTCAGTCGGTTAGTTTGTTTGTGTCGTTATGTGACTTTGGTCACTTCTGGTTCACCGGAAGATCTGTTTAATAAAAATAGCTGAGGAGGAAAACAAAGACACTTTTTGTAAACTCAAGTTGGGCTCAAAAATAATATGTAGATTGATCACTTGTGTCAAAAATGTAAATGAATGAATGGAACATCAAGACAACAAAAAAAAGGTTAAACACAGTCAATCTGATATGGCCAACTGCTTTCAATTGATGCAGCGTTGATGGGGGCTGAAAAATTAAACACAAGTTGTTTCAAGGTGTCACGGTACTCTGATTACTTCCAAGAATACTTAAGTGACTCTAAACTCTTTTGTAATTTGACTGAGTACATAGAAAGTCTCAAAGTACATAGACTTTATTTTGTTAAATATACATTTTGTTTTGTGTGTGAAAAACAGAAGAGAGTAAAAGGTACTCAAATACAAAAGTCCATTAACTGATTAGTCAATTGCCAGCAAATTCATCGGCAATCGCTTGAGTCTGTTATCAGGAAATAAAACGTTTTGTTGGTCCCACCGTCTTAAATGGGAGTATTTGTAGCTTTTAGTCCGTTTTATATAAATTGTAAATGGAAACTTTTGGGGTTTTGGACTGTTTGTTGAACAAAACAAGCCATTAGACGAAGTCACTTTGGAATCCAGAAAATCGTAATGGTCGAGGCAAACCGCTGAGAAAATAATTTAGTTTCAAGCCAAGACAAAGTCCAGCTGTCCACTACAAACAGAAACAATTAATAGATATATCCACAGTGACATTTCATTTCATCAATTATTTAGTGCAAACTACCGAAATAGCCAAACTTAAAAGTCTCGCGGGGACAACACGCTGCTCGGGTTTTGGCGCTGTCGACTTGTGAGGGCTGCGAGTGTCGAAGCAGATTCCTTCTCCTCGTTGGACTGGAGACCCGGGCTGGCAGCACAGTGGAGACGGCGCTGAAGACCAACTGGGACCAGTCAGCCAAACCATTTCAACCGCTGGAGCTGTCTGTACGGATCAACAGCCAACCTCGCACTCCTCTGCCATCGCCGGAGAAATGTCTAAACAAGGGGAGGCGCAGCCCCTCAAGTACCGCGCCGCACAACTTCCTCGGCTAATGGGATCCATTGATTTATTTGACACAATGTGAATTTATGAAGCCGACCTCTTAAGCGTGAGAGTATCAAAGCGAGGCTCAAAAACAAACAGACGGAGATTCGGCTTGACATTCCGGTAATCCCAAGGTGAGTACGTTCTCTCAGAGAAGGTGCCACAGCGGAAAGAAGAGAAGAAAAAAAACTGAAAAAAAAACTGAAAGAAAACTGAAAAAATTAAAAATAATGTTAAGTTCTTCTTCTACTCTCTGAGCCCCCGCGGTTCTACCCACAGTATAAAAAAAACGGCAGAAGAGCAGGAAGAAATTAGCCAAATACGCCACAAGCCAAATCTCGCTTTTCCTCAATGTGATTAACGGAGCAACGTGAAGAAACACGGCAACAGCAGATTTCACCAAACACCCCAGATTTCTTAAATTTGCACGGGAGAAAATAAAGAGAGAGGCTTCACACGCTGCCTTTGTCTGGATTACGCACTCTTTTATCCCACTGAATTCTTGTCACCCAAAGGTCATTTCCATAATAATGGACTCCATTCTCCCTAATGGGATTTTGGCTGTGATTATGTATGCCAGCGTCTTGTGCAGACACTATCAGCCCTGTCATCCTGAATTGCACAAATGTAATTACGCAAAGCCTTTGATAACTAAACAATGTAATTTACTGCTTGAGTGGAAATAGATACCGAGTTATACGACTCAAATTACACATTAAAGGGAAATGTGTGAGTACCAGAGGAGGTGTGTTGCAAAGAAAATTAGGTTCTTTATTGGAAGAAAATTAAACACTAATGCATGCTTTAAGAATATTTGGTGTCCATTCTAGTGTGTGAAGAGAAGATTCAAATAAAAAAAAGAACTACTGGGAGTGGTAACTTTAAAAGGAATAGTTCCACATTTTTGGGATATACTCTTACTCGAGAACATAGAATAGAAATGATATCCGTCTGCTAAATATGAAGCTGCAGCCAGTTAGCCTAGCTTTGCATAAATACTGGAAACTATTGAAAAAAAAAAAACGACCTTTGGGAAAAATGTGAACACACGTTCATAACAGAGAGCCAAAGGGAAACAGGGAGCATCACGTTTCGTTCCAGGAGTAAGAAAACCTCATTCAAAAGCCCTGTGACATTTATAAATCACGTTATTAACCAAAAATCCAGCCTTGGAAAATAAACCATAACAAACATTTTACTTTGTGAAAGTCATGAAGGTTTTCCTTTATAATAGTGTCTAAAGTGTCTAATTCAGTGTCTAATTTACATCTTGACTCAACAGCCAATTTGCCTCGTTGTGTCTCATGTACACAACTTCAGGATAGTTTATTGAGATGGTAAGGCATCATCATTATCAAGGTATCATAGCCTTCCGAGATGACCCTGGTTGGAGCGGATGCCAATTTGTCTCGTGAATATGGAAAGTAATGTCCAGGAATGTTTCAGTTTTTCCACAAAGACTGATGAACCAAATGCTGAATGAGAGATTACATTGAGTTACAGAGCGGGAAACAGGGGCTGCATAGGCCGCACATGACCTAGGGTAATAAAAATCCACCAATCTGCAGCTCCACAGCTCGTTAATTAATACTTCATATCTTGTTAGTTTAATGTGTAGAAAAAAGAAGAAAAACAAAAATCACAAAGTAAATGACAATTCATCGTCAGCGTATTTTGTTACGTTCGGACAGAGCCAGACTAGCTGTTTCCCCACTACAGACCTCTATGCTAAGCTAAGCTAACCAGCTGCTGGCTGCAGCTTCACATTTAGCAGACAGATATGACAGTGGAATCGATCTTTTCATACAACTCTGGGCAAGAATATGAATAAGAGTATTTTCCAAAATGTGGAACCATACTGTTTTAATAAATACAATTTTGAAAAATATAGAAAAATAAAATCCGTATAAGCACTTGCAGTGGACATTAAAACAAAACAAATAAAAAGACACACGGAGACAGGACGAGGGTTAAACTGGTGAAAGTGGTGCCTTGAACCACAGGTGACACCGTATTTGGCGTCCTTCGTCCGACACATATTCTAAAAGAAACCCCCCCCCCGCCCCCCCCCCCCCCTCAAACCTGCCCACAAAAAAAGGGGGGAACGAGCGAGGCGGCTGTGATGGTAGATTTACTGATGAAAAAAGGTGAAGCGAGAACATTGGGAGTGATAAAAGGGGACAGGGAGCGAGTGACAGTTGGGTTAAGACAGAAGTCATGTTCAATAGCAGGTAGAAACATCAAACAGTGAGTTCACAGGAAACCCCATGCAACCTTGTCTTGAAGGAGGATTTTCTGTTGTGTGGAGTAGATTATATCTGTTCAAGCTGCTGACACGGCCTCATTTGCTGCCCGTAGTGTTGGAGGGGGATTAAACGATATAAACTTTAAAGCTTTAAACAATACCTTTCAAAATTAAATGGATTAAGGGAGGGGTGTCTGATGGGGATTTCCCAAGGCTTTGTTAGTTTTAAACTCTACTCCTTTTTTTAAAAAAAAGAAGAAGAAAAAAAAAAAAAAAAAGAAGGGGGAAGAAGAAGAAGAAGAAGAAATTTCTCAGGCATGTGACCGTTTTAATGAGGCAGCTCTCACGTTGAGGAGGGCAGCGGGCTGCCGAAGCAGATGGCTCTCATAAACATCATATCTGCTCTGTTTAGATACACGACTTCTCATCTCCCGACGCCGAGAGGAAAACAAACCCCGACCATCACCGCCAGCGCTACCCGCTTGCCCACTTTTGGCACGCTGCGCCGGCTCATCGAAATGGCACATTTCCATTTCTTTTCTCGCGTTGCCCCCCCCCTCCCTCTCCGCAACAATATGCATGAGCCGCGCAATTGATACACATAACCTCTAATCTGTTCTAAGTATACGCAGAGGAGATGCAGCGACTGCGGCGCCGGGTATTTTTGTTTGGCGGCGGTTGTAGGGTGTTGACTTTTATTAAATGTTACGATTACCATATAACCGAAAGTGTACAAACACCAGGCAAGACAGGAGTTGTTGCCGGGATTTGAGCGGATGCCTCCCTCATCGGTTGGGACGCGTTTATTAATATATATCAAACTTTGTTGCTGCCACTTTGCTGCAGACATGTGACCATTCAGATGAAAGGGAGTCGGTGTCAAGCTGCTCTCCAAATTGAGGACGGGCTCCACATTGCTCAGCAGACATCAGTGAGCTTAAAACTCGCAGGCATGTCAAGTATCGCAGGTATTAGGATGAAACCTCTCATTATCTTTCTTTAAAACATAATGTGCGAGTGCACCGCGGCAGGATTTGGAGAGGGGTGGGATGGGAGGGGTGAAGCGGGGAGCATAGGCCTCGCAGTCACTAATGGCAACCGGAGTGAGCCCTCAGCAGGCACCTTGAGTTCTATTATTAGCACCGGGACAAACAACTCTAAACAGTAGCTGGATCAAGTGTGTCGTGTGCAAGCCTCTGATTTGGGTTTAGGGAGCTCCGAGTGGCTCAGACGAGCTCCGCCGTGTGAGCGTGCGGTCGGTCAAAGAGATGAAGAACCGCGGCGGCCGAGAAGTCACGCGGTACGCGGAGGGCCCACAAAAGAAGCGCCTATTTATCCGACTCTATTGGGGGACTCTAAGTGGACAGCTTGAGCGCCGCGGCCTTGACAGCGACGGGATTCCCCCTCGTCATTTCCCAAGGTCTGCGAGCGCACGCACACGCACACACACACACACACACACACACACACACACACACACACACACACACACACACACACACACACATACACAGACAGACAGACGCATGTAAGGCGATTATTCAGCGCTGCTTGTCAATTGTACCTTTTCAACCCAGATCAATGAGTCGTCTTGCACCAGGGGCCTGTATCAACGCCAGTCATTAACATGTGAGTGCCACTCCATCGGCCCCGGCTCCAAATAAATCAAAGGGGTCGGGCCACAGAAGAAAAGGGGCTAATATTTCCTCAATAACCCCAGAGGGACACCATGGAGAGATGCAAATTGCCTCCCAGGAGACCCCGGGGGATGTGGAGGAGAAGCTCGCTGGGAGGCAACGGGAAGCTAATGAGTATAATGGTAAATGTATACAAGGAGAGGGAGAGGGGAAGAGGAAGAAGAAAAAAAACCTCCTCTCTATTCATACCAATTAATGCAATCTTATCAATGGAGGTGTACTGTAGGAGGAGGGCCCCTGTCTAACCCCGCGCCCTCCTCCCCACTTCCACCTCGCGAGCGTCTGTATTATTCAACGCGGGGGCCAGGCTGCGGTCATTAGCCCTGTGGGAGGCTGGGCCAGGCCCGGGGAGTTAAGGAGATTTTAAAAACCACTCACTCCTCACATCAAAACAAATCGGGCCGAATCAAAGGGGGCTCAAAGAAAATGTCCTTTTCTCGGAGGGGCGAGGGAGGGAGTCCGCCATTGTTGCGAAAGCCGGCATTCTGCGGCCACAGGCGCACGGGGACACACGAGACGGCATCGGGAACCCGAAGTGGCTCCGCAAGTCGCACCGCGTCCGAGGAAGAAGGATTAGCGGCGATTAGAACGTCGCGGCATGAAACAATACGGATCCAAACCGGGATAGTGTTAAATGTCTTTGCATAATAACTAGAAAATTATGGCAT
This sequence comes from Ophiodon elongatus, assembly GCA_016806645.1. Classification (NCBI taxonomy): domain Eukaryota; kingdom Metazoa; phylum Chordata; class Actinopteri; order Perciformes; family Hexagrammidae; genus Ophiodon; species Ophiodon elongatus. The sequence goes on along the minus strand of JACSYO010000313.1, from coordinate 974,944 downwards.
CAATACATTTAATTGATTAAATGGAGCTCAGCAACTGTGATATTTGAGCTTTCATTCATTTTCCCCCCTCTATATCATTAGCGGATTAACAGGATTTTTTTTCTTTTCAGCTACTTGTTAGAAAGGAACGCTTAGCTCGCTGACAAGGAAGACATAATTTCCTTGCAATCTCAACCATTATAGGATCAATTGCAATAACTGCCAACACCACATCAGAAACCTGAACAAACAAAGTCCCAACATTTGTATTCCCCCTCAAACAACATTATTCTCAAAGAAAAAGACGCCTGTTAAAAGAACTTTCCTAAAAATCTAAATGTTGTCTTGCTGGTGCAGAAATCTGTTTTATCGTGTCTCGTTTGAAATGACTGACACGCATCTCTAGATTATTCATGAAACAAGTGGATTTGTGGAGGAAACTGGTTAAAACAATCTCTACCCCACTGGCAGACGTCTACTTGTTGTTGCCGTCAATAAACAAAATGTCTTCCTAAGATGGAGCTCTCAGTTGCAGTGCCTGGTTTTCTTCAGAACAAACATTTGACCCTGAATGGATCAACTGCATTCACACGGCGATGCAGGCCGAGGACACATTTCATCTTCTTCAACTGCGAGCTGATAAACGGAACCCCACAGAAAATCCGTGACTCCATAAATATGTTTATTTCCCCTCTTTTCTTTTTTTTTTGCAGTACTTTCAATCATTACAGTTGTTACGATGATGTATACAGTACCCGTCATCACCAACAGATGGCGCCTGTGGCCATGGAAGCGTAAAATACAAAAAGATGAACTGCGTGACTCGTTTCCCATGTCGCTTACTATGATAACTTTACTTTAGTTATCATGCCATGTTAACTGACACTTTCATTTAAAAAAAAGTTTTTAAAAAAAATATAATAAAACACACCACTATTATTAACTTACGGTGCAGTAAGCTGTGCTCCACGGCGCCTCTAGTGGTCAGAAACTACACAGCGGAACTTTAAGTTCCCTCTGAATCGATACGGCCGCGTGGCTAAAAGGAATCGAAGTGGTGTGTAGTTTAAGGAAGCATTTGAACTACCTGAAAGGCCAAACAAATGCTTCGAAAGCATAAAGAAGAAGCGGCAATGCCTCGATCTATCATTTTGAAGGTCACTTATCAAGGCGGGGAAGCGTACCTGACGGCGGGAGGATTTGCCGTCGAGAGATCACCGAGGGGACTCAAATGAAGGTTAATCACTATATAACTTCCTACACATCTAATCCTGTACTCCACATTTCATTGAGCATAGCTGTAAAAAAAAAAGCCCTCCGTCAGCATAATTGCGCCTAACCTGTGCCCCGCGTTGCTCGAGTCTCGAGAATATCACAGCCAACTCGGAGAATAAGTGGGAAATTAATGAGGAAAGTGCTGAGCTCAACCTTAGATAGGTATCACAGGAAGGGTTAGCCGCCTCGCAGCTCATGCACAATAGAAGCTCGCTAATCCGAACCCTCGGAGACAGACGCCGCTTGGACTCGTGAAATGTTCCGAGGAGATAAATTCTGATTTGACATTCTGATCAGACCTAAAATAGAAAAAAATATGGAGCCTGGATATCTGGATGCAATTATTCGTTTAGTTCATTCAGTTGTGTGGCATGACAAGTAAAAACCATTACAAATATTTAATCATATTATAATTGTTATTATTATTATAATTATAATAGATCAGTATATTCTGTAGTCATAACTGAATAATATTTTTTTCTGTTATATCTATATATGATTTACTTCCAAGTCTCCTTTTATAACAACTCTGTAAATAGAAGTTTTTAAATAATAAGCTATTCTTTGTGTGTGTGTGTGTGTGTGTGTGTGTGTGTACCCCCATTCCATATAATTCATTTTTTATTATTAATTCAATTTAATGAGATTACACAGTGCACATTTAACTGATGCTGCTTTCCAATGCATGGTCCCCTTTGAGCGAGGGCTGAGCATCAGTGATCATATTCTGCCCCTTAGTGGAGGAAACGCTCCATAACCGCAGTCAGACTCTGCAGAGGCTGAGCAGCCGGCTGGATTGAAGACATCTGCAGCTCTTGACCAGGTGCTTCACTCAGGCGTCCATGGACCAAAGCGGTCTCACCTGCCCCCCCCTTAGGTTTACGTAGCTGAAATCAACAAGTTTCTCTCTGAGAAGAAGTCACTTTTTTTCTCTTTTTTTTTTTTAAAAGCACAGTGCCACACGATTTGTACATGTAAATATCCCAAAAACTCAGCACTGAAGAGAATGGGCATCTCAAGTTTGGATGTGATGTCATGACATGAACCGGCTCGCTCGAGGGGTTTTGTAAACCAGAGGATGGACTCCGAACCCCGGAAATTCATCCAAAGTATTGTTCCCGCAAAAATCCCTCCCAGTTGAGCTGCAAGTTGAGGAAGCAAAAGAAACGATGCCTCCTCTTTACTCCGTGAACGTTTCGCCGACGGGAACCAAAATGTAGGCAGGGAGAATAGCTGATATTTCAGTACGAGGGTTGAAAGTAGATACGGTTTTGTAAAACTAATGAAACGTCGGAAGAAAAGAAAAAAAATATTTGTTATTGGTTATTCTAGTGGCCACAATTAAGTGCATTACAATCAGATGATCCTCTCTCGTGCAACACATGGATTCAAAATGCACGACCTCATGAGATGGAGCAAGTAATAATCGTAGGCTCCAAGTGTATGAAGAGGTGGAGGCCTCCGGTTATCTATGCCATACGTGTTTTTCTACTACACGCATGGTACTTTATGTATTTGGTTTTGTGAATTTGAAAAGTATTTGTAGCTAGAAAAATATGATACGAGACAGTGCAGTAGTGTTGAAGTTATGCGGCATTGTATGAGAAGCTGAACAATTGCTGCAGTGCAATGGATATTTTCATTATCAATTAATCTGACAATAATTCTTTGGATTAAACGCTTATTGTTTTGTTGGTTTAGAGTCTTAAAATAGTAAAGAATGTCCATCATGATGCCTCGAGACCATTTATTGCTCGTTTTGTCCAACCAACGGTCTGAAGGCCTTTACACACTGGGGACGTCGTCAACAAACAACGAGAAAAGGAGAAATACTCCTTTGCGACAAAAGGTTATAATGGCTGTGTGCAGGCAGAGGACCGAGTACCAGAATCCTATTGGCCCAGAGCAGCGTCCTGCAGTCTGTCTGAGGTAAGCTGGTGTCTGGCCTGAGCTAAGGTCAGCTATTTTAGTTCTCTTTTAGGGAAATGCTCTTGAATGAACTTGAGTTCCCTCTGGTAAACGGTCAAGCATTGCCTATGTTTCGGGCTTTTATTGTGAAAGGTAAGAAAGGAAGGAGTGGATCTGGTCTGCGCTGCCTTTGTCAAGGTTGAAATGATAAAGTTTGCTGCCTTGATTCGGAATACAGACCCTCCATGTTGTTGTACTCTGTAGTGTATGTTTTAAATCCGTTCCACACAGCGTGATTGGTCGATGCCTTTATTTGCTGCGCGAAAGCTCAGTAAAATTGTCCTTGTTCCGGGTAACGTTTGCGTTCAGTGTGAAAGTACTCATTACACAAACAAAGGTTTGAAAGACCTTTAAACCCAAAGATACTTTACAAATGCAGCAAATCTTCATGTTGACAAGTTTCATGTCGAGAATCTCTGGCATTTTTGTTTGAAAAAGGACTCAAATGATACAGTTTCTTCCCTTTAAAAGAAAAGTGACATCCATAGGGAAGTGTAGAGGACGTGTAGAGAGCCTCATTTAAAAAAGGGTTGACATCATAGAGTACTTATAAAAAATACATCAATAAAGTAACTTCTATAGATACACAGCTCCCTGTGTATGCAAAGTCGGCGTTATTTAGTCGGGACCAGCACTGAACTCTGACACAATAACTATTTCATAAATTATGGATGTAAATAAAAACCCTGCGTCGCCCTCAAACGACCTCAGAGCAACACTTGAAACCACCGATTTAAATGGTTAAAAATCGCGGTGCTACAATTTCAGCGTGGTTTTGAAAACCTCGAGCATTTAAAAAAAAAAAAAAAAACACACACATTTTAAACAAAGACTGGAGCATCGTAAACACTTGTGTGTCAGTGATTTTTTTGTTTCACACTGGAGAATAATCAACAGCCGTCTTGTCACTCCCAGCAACCTGCCAAGTGTAGGAGTGGAAGCACTGACACATGTAACTGACATCTCAGATTTAATTTGACTGGTAATCACACCCAGCACACAGTTTCAGAGCATTTCACACATCCGAGCTACAGTTTCAGGTGTCAAGCTGGCGAGGAGATGCACGATTGTGCCTCTGAATGATCACACCTCCTCGGAGCAGGGTCACATTTTAGCTCCGCCATTGCGATTATAATGACGACGGCACTAATAACGAGAACATTAGACGAGCGCGCGACACTCATTTTTCTTGCTTTTTCAATTTTGAGCGCAATCAACACTCGCTCGGATGCTCGTCCTTTCAGTTCAGCGGCTATTTGAAAGGGGGGGTCACCTTGTTGTGATTCTCATCTGAATCATAAGCCACGAGCCGACGATAGCGCTTCTGATGGGAGACGATATTCTGCCAACACAGTGTTTGTCGAGTTCGATCTCAATAATCGTGGAGGATGTTTAACAAGAAAGAAAGAAAAATGAAACGAATGTGTACTCACGAGTCTATGTCGAAGCACCGATTCCACCGCATGGCTCTGAGGAAACACCTGGAACAGAGAGAGAGAGAATCTTCTTTTAACTACGTTAACAAAGCTGCTCACTACACAGATCCCTGTGATTTTCTTCTTCTTTTTTTTAATAAAACATTCTAGGTTTCAGTAAGATTTCATGATTGTATCTGACACACTCTGCCTCGGGGAATCCGTCCCCCAATAACCAGACGCTGTTTTGGATCCAAAAGTGAGAGCTGAGGACGTCCACATCCACACAAAGGATTATGATGGAAGTCTGACATGATTAGTTGATGTTGAAGTTTAAGCCTTTGTGGGGGGCTTTTTGGTGTTGTTGTTTTTTATATTGGCTTTCATTGGTAATTGTTTGGGGTCCAACACAGACCCTACTGCCTAAAACTCTCACTCCCAACTCTTCCTATACTTTAACGCCATTTTTCAAAGTGCAGGGTAGTCCGACATAGACTTCAACACATGGTTAACGTTGTGTGTTCAAACAAAACCCCTTTGGTTGGGTTTCGGCAACAAAACAACTTGGTTAGGTTTCGGCAACAAAACAACTTGGTTAGGTTTCGGCAACAAAACAACTTGGTTAGGTTTCGGCAACAAAACCACTTGGTTAGGTTTCGGCAACAAAACAACTTGGTTAGGTTTCGGCAACAAAACAACTTGGTTAGGTTTAGGAAACTATCATGGTTGGGGTTCAAATAAGTACAAAAGTAAGTTGACTCATGTACATCAGTTAAAACCGTTCAATTTAATACCGGCCACCACAGACACCACGCTGCTGGAGACCAGGCCGCATTGCTGGGCCCGCCAGAGGCACGGGAGAACCAGACCTAAGCCTTGCCCAAAGCAGACTGTCAGACGCCTGCTGCAGTAAAATGAGAGGTTTTCTTAAAAAGGGACTCTGGTGCTCAGAAACACTTCCACTTTTGGCCACAGGGACCGCCAAACTCAACTTAATATGAAAGTTCCTTGTCGTATCTTTAACTTACATCTCACAACATCAAAATGAAAATGTTTTGCCAAAGTAGTGCCTTGACGTGTACGATGTATATAATACGGAAACTAGAGATGAAATGATTTGTCAATTAATCGATCAACAACAAAATGTATCGACAACTATTTTGATAATGTCACTATATTTAAAAGTAAAAATGCCCCCCAAAAAACAACACTCAAATCAGTGGTTCCAGCTCCTCATACGTGTGGATTTTCTCTCTTATGTCACAGTGAACTGACTTTTGGACAAAACAAGCGATCGCTGACATAATGCTGGAGTGCGACGGACGTTTTTCACCGTTTTCAGACGATTCAACGCGATAATGAAAATAATCTTTGATCGCAGATCTAATGGGAACTGGCGTTTGTATTGTATAAAAAAACAACTGAAAAACTGAGAGAGAAACAACTGCGACAGTTGTTAATTAAAATGCGGATGATTTAACGAGTGGAAGCAGCGATTCAGCCGGTGTGATTCTATGAAGGCATGCCTCCCTTAGGCCCCCCCCCCCGCTGCCTCTGATATATTTCTGCAGACCTCAATGTTCTTGGTAGACCCACCTGATTACTAAAATATCCCATCTCCTCAGCTGCTCCTCAGCTGGGTTGCTAATTCAGGCCAGTGTACTCCCATTTAAGTAGTCCCCGGTGTCTTCATTTATAGCTGTGTAAGCAGCCGGCCAGGCCAACAGAGAACACAGAGCTGCTTGCTATGCCGAGCATTCAGGGACTTCAGGCATCTTGGTTAAAATATTTGACCTTGTCAAGTGACACATAATCAATTTGTGGATAACGCGCCTCGACCATCTCATTTATTTAGTCGAGCGGTTGACTCCTTCACTCTCGGGCGGTGTACTAATGCGGTGCGGCCGACACTGGCGCGTTGAGCTGCCACTAACTCCCTCCTATGGAAACGCGAGCTCGTCCTCAGACACCCGCAGGGAGCGGCGGACTCACTCACGTGGGCCTTCGCTCTGCAAAGCTCCGATCCTGAGCCGACAGCGGGGACACGAACAGGCGATGTCTGCGGCGGGGAAAACAACACGCCGGTCGTTATTTTTTTTTTTACCACCGTGCTCGTTATCTCTGCTGGTCGCTTCACAGTCGTCACGGACAATCACCTATTGCCGTATTCTTCACGTATTATTGTGAGTGGTCACAGGATAGCAGATAAAGATGCAGATGGTTCACCATGTTAAATGAAAAGGGGGTCTCGTCTGCTGATATTCACTCACAAACGCACATTTATGTCTCTTTGAGACGGTTATCGTGTGGGTACCTGTGTCACATCTCCGCTAGCAGCTGGGCTACGAAATGCTTGTCTGGCTTGAGTTGGCGAGTGTCTGCACATTGCACCGCTTTTTGGTGGGGCCCCGTGTGTCACGTTCACGACAGAGAAATAAGTCTGGATCACGTACAACATTGTTTTCCCACCGGCGCTTAAAAGGCATGCTCAGTTTAAATAGCAATAATTGCAAAAAAAAAAGAATTTGAATTCTACACACATACACATGTATTTTTGATTACACTCGCTAATTAGAACCCTCCGCTGTGTCCAAAAAAAAACTGAATTTGTTTACTCATGTGCATCACTGCTGTCCTGGTATAGTATGGCATGACTCTAATTCGAGCATCTATAAAAATACATTGCATTGCATTGTGGGATTGTAGCAGTTGATTTTGGACACCGGTTTAATCGGGTAGAAGTTGGTCGGAGTTACGCCAGGCGACTAAAATTCTCCGTAAAAGCGGTTGTCAGTAAGCTCTTCGCATTGGTACGAGTATATATATATATATATATATATATATATATATATATATATATATATTTTTTTTTTTTTTTATATGCCGACTCAATAGTTTTGCCAATGAAGAACTTCCATAAGATTAGATCCAGTTTCTTTAATTCCAAGTTTTTCTGCTTCGGCTCGTCGTGCTTTTTGCTGCACTCGCTCTGCACTTCTTTCTGTCCATGCAGTGCCAACTCGTCTCCACCTGCAGGTCGGTCAGAGTTTAACTTTGCTTTAGCCACCGGCACTACTTTTGGCGTCTAACAACTTCCATACAACATGGGCACTATAAGTCGCCTCACTCTCTCACAGTCGCTCTCTGTTTCTAATGGGCCATTGAAAGTCATAAAAAAATAATAAGAAAAAATGCTCTTTTCCGTGTTGCCACAAAATGTACTGTCCCTGAGTAGAAACCGGAACTCTTTATGTGGATAGCAGAGAGCTGCCTACCACTCCAGACGCTAGACTTTGCTCTGACAGGCTCTGCGACAGCCGGCTCGCGCTCTCCCACAGACTGAGCTTCAACACGGAGCCGTGACGGCGGCGTCTCGGAGACACTTTGTGTTGCAAACGCGAACCATTGAAGTTGAGGCGGCAGCAGCTTCCCCCGGTTCTCGGTCACTGCAGTGGGTTTTTATATATAAATATATAACGCTGTATCTTCACATCGACCCACGACAGCGACACATCCCTGACTAATGACCACACCTGGCTGCGACGTATCCCTGCGCACATCAGAAGCCGGACAGCGGGCTGTGGTGCGGGGCACTTACCTCGGGACGACGAGTCGTGTCCTCAAGTTTGTCATTGCACTTGACACCGTTTACCCGTCCTCCCCTCTTTCAGACTGTCGCCATTTTGGTTTAAAAAGCAGGCAGGTTGCACTGTGGTCCAGAGGAGAGGGATGTTCACGGCGGAGGTGGAGGAATGAGCGTCACCCAAACTGCACAACGAGTCCTTCATGTCCACTTCAAAGTGTCTCCCCGCCATGCAACACCGAGACCAACTAGCTAACTAGCAATAACCAACGAATGTGAATGAAGAGGATTACAAAATGTATCAGCAACCAGTTTTTTTACTTTGTGATGGGGGGGTGGGGGGGGTGAGGAGGGGGGCATGACCTTGAACTGAATGCATCATGAAGTGACAATTAACCTCCGACATCCGGCCTACTTTCTCGCACGGAGACACACAGGCTTTGCCGAGTGAGTACACTGTCACTATCATGTGGGTAAACCTTCATTTAATACAAAATATTATATTATTTATTTAAGTCAGCTTTTGTGACTGTAAACAGGGAAGATAAGTTGCTCTCTTTTGGGTTTAAAAGAAACCCACAACAGTGTGGACCACAGTGTGACTAGGACAGACAGGGTTAAATTCGGTTTCTGTGACTAAGATCTGAATTTCCCCCCCAAAAAAATGAAATGAAAGTTTCAACGCATGGTAGAAAAAAAAATGCTACTGCTTATATAGTTATTTGTATATGTCCCGCTTTGACCCTAATTTAAATTTCAGAATAAGGATGCAGAATGCATGCTGGGAATACATTATTAATACTGTCACATGTTTGCTTTTTTCCCCCTGCCCAAGTGTCATTTCCATGATTCCACAGGAAAGCATCAGGCCTTTCAAACCTCATCGTGTCAGACGATCTTTACGTCGTTTTTTTTTTTTCTTCTTTTAATGTTGTTTGACTTAACGTGACTTGTCATCGGACCAGAAACGCGAGCTTTAAGCGCATGGTTAGCTTCATTCCTGATTGCCGCAGTGATGAGCCAATATGTTTCATTTGTATGTCCCTTTCCATCTTATTAGAAGGCAATCAAAATGTCTGGATGGCTTCTTGTCAAACGTTAAACTGACTGGAAGGTGGAGGCCTTACACAATTACATACAATTGCCACTGTGCGGTTGCCATCACTCTGTGAGTCCACCTGAATGCTGTACGACAGTTATTGTTCCACGAAACACAGTGATATACTGTTAGTGTGTGTGTGTGTGTGTGTGTGTGTGTGTGTGTGTCTTTGCAGTGGTTGATTGGAGTGGTAATTCTCATATTCATATACATGTAAAATATTGATTGGATTAAGCAAACAACTAACAAATCTTTGAATGTACTTTGCTCCAGTGACTGCTATTATCAACACAAAACAGTCCGCACACAACTCTCCAAAACCCGCTGAATATGTATTAGAGTGGGCCAAATATGACTTATTTATTTATTTTGCTCAATTATTTAATGTGTGGAATGCGGATCATTAATCATTAATATTGATATATTGAGAGAAACTGTAAGACATAAATATTTGTGCATTAATATTCACCCCCCACCCCACCCCCACCCAACGCCAGTGTGTATTAGCGCGCGCTTTGGCTGCTCATTCAACAGAGATGTGTTTCTTTCAAAGCTGTTTCCAAGTCACTTACTGTATTTGTGCTTGCCTCGCTGTGATCTGAGCTTTATCGGCGCACCCGCCCAGATGGCAGACAACACAAAGCAATCCCGAGGAGTGCGTTGTCTTTCTGCGGCGGAGATATCGGGATTGACACAAGCCCTCTGTTTTCAGAGCATGAAGTAATTCTTTTAATGGCCTGCCAACTGTGCACTCCAAAGTTTGATTTTGCTCCGCGAAATGAGAGCAAAAATCTCGAACAATTTATTATGCTGTTTGTGCCTCCGCTTCACTAGTTATCGTCTGCAATTTATTTCCTACCTTGGGGTACTGCGAGCCATTTTTCTCCCATTTTTCAGTGGCTCACTTTTTCTTTTTTTTTTCTTCTTTTTTTTTTCTTTTTTCTTGATCCTGCATGCTGCTGACTAAACTCCTGCCTCCAGCCATGGTGTTGGAACATCACAGAAAACTACATCATTATACTGAAGCTAGTTAACAAAGAGAGGCAGAGAAGTTTAAATCACGGGGGCACAAGACAGTACGAGGAATTACCGAGTTCACTCACTCAGACGCTCTCTCTCTCCCCCGGTTGCTCAGGTGAAACGGCTCACTAATGAAAGGCTGTTTGAGGCCTCGGTTGGAATTCAAGGTCGGCGGCGGACCGCTCTCCGCTGCTTGAAATTCATTTTCCCCATCATAAATGATGCCTCAGTTCAAACGTGAGCCCCATGTCTGCATCGGCTGAGCACCAGTGATGACCTTTTTACGTTTTCCCACTCATTGACATGTGTTCATGCATTATTTACACTTGGGCTTTTCCTACTGGGTCCTGTCATAATGTGTGTCCATATATGGCCCCCCCGATACTTTCCGTTAACAAAAACAAAAAAACATGATCTACCTGACCTAAGAGGCGACAGACGTTTTTAATTTCACAGCAACAGAATCCGTCGTTCAGCGTGTTCACGAAGTTTCCGAGGTGGGGGAAAGGTATTCGGATGCTTTACTTAAAGGGGACGTATCGTGCTTGTTTCCAGGTTCATACTTATGCTTCGGGTTTCTACTAAAACATGTTCCACGGGCTTTAATGTTCAGGAAACACCTTATTTTTCTCATACCGATTGTCAGAATGTACGCGTGTTCACCTTCTCTCTGAAACGCTCCGTTTTAGCGCCTGTCTCTTTAAGGACGCTTAATTTGGCGCACCTTTGCAAAGGTAGTTCTCAAGCCGTGGCTGGAGATACTCAGATGGGGGAGGGAGGGATATGCTAATGAGCTGCCTGTGACACAGGAAGGGGAGCCAAATCTGATTGGCTTGATGACTCCCATGTGTTCTGATCCAGGCGGCCCACACTAAAGTGACTGGGTCATCTTATTTGTGGGTTGGTAGGAGCTCCAGATCCCCCACATGGTCTGAAGCAGCGCAACAACAAAAAAAAAAAAGCAGTATTGTCAGCAAAATGTAACGTAAAAGTAAAAGTATTCATTATCCAGCAGAATATTTGTATCAAAATTATCTCCAAATGCTTCTCCAGTATTGCTCTTGTACTTCCCAAAGGTCAGAGGCCTCAGAGGAGACAGATCGTAAGGAAAAAGTCAAAATAAAGCAGGATACTTAAGCTTTAATATTTTGACTTTTGGTTCCCAGTGTGTGTTTCTCTGGCTGGAGAATGCTTCTCGAACTCAACACGCCCAGTTTGTAACGCAGTCGGATTTCTTATTTATGTATTTATTTGATCTAGTCTTTATTTTATCAGCCGGCGTCACTGCGATTTAAAACGTCTTTTACCAAAAGAGACCTGAGAACAAGAAACACTCACGGGAACACGGTCGGCAAAAGAGAAACAACGCGACTGCACAATGAACAGGAATTCAATCATTTAAAAGACAAGAATCATAAAAAACAAAATTAATCAAAAAAACATTAATTAATAAAGCTTTAAAATCTCCTACGGCGGAATGCAAGACTCTATAGTCTGAGGGCAGGTTGCAGTTCACTCCAGTTGTGCCAACATTAGGGTGCAGACATGAGGGACTTCCCAGGTGATGTACTTACCGGATCGTGTGCCGTACTCGTGTACTGGGCTTAAAACGAGAGAAGACTTGACCGCTCCTCCAGAGCCACAGCAGATATTATAATGAGGAGTAATACTCCTAAAAATGCAACTCTAACATGAACCACGTCAAGTGTGTGTACAATATATATATATATATATATATATATATATATATATAATAAATATATATATATATATATATATATATATATATATATATATATAGCATGTCTTGATGTTTGAACAGCCCTTCCTCCCCTGCAGTGGTATAAGTCGACCACAAGGTGGCAGAGGGAAGCCTGCTGTGTCCACTCCTGCTATGCCTTTTGAAATGAGTCTTATTAACTACCATTAAATCACTGCTCACAAATTGTATTTTGATATGCAAAACGCTTTTTAAACGCATATTATATGCTGTTTTAATCCTTAATATCAGTAAATATGGCATATTAGGGCTTTTAATATTCTTAAGAGATTACCAGGCACTCGTTGCCTGTGTGCTTATGCGGGCTTTTCGGCGCCATCAAATA
>JACSYO010000313.1:892500-957500 GCA_016806645.1 Ophiodon elongatus | reverse complement strand
GCTGTTGGTAACTTTGATAAATATCACATTTAATCACATTTTCTCAAACTGTCACTTTATCTTGAAAGTAGAGACCGATGATCTGTGAGAAAAATCTGCTTCCTCTGCCTCCTTTAAGTGCTCCAATCAGAGCCGAGGACTCTCAGCTGTCGATCGCTGTACGCACAGCTTCATGACCTCCTCTGAATCAAACTGTCAAACTAGGCAGCGCCGCTCACACATGAATCAAGATTACGTCACTGCGTTGCCTATTTCTCATCTCAACGTCTTCAGAAACATATTTGCCGTGAAGCGGTACAGAGAGAAAGTCTGACTTGTCTTGTCTTTTTTGGGTTTTTTTGGGCTTGAGTGTTTTCAACATGGCGGCCAACTTTCACAAACCTTCTCACTCAACGGGCTCAACGTTCACTAAAATATGTTTCTGTAAACATTTGAGGCGAGAAACAGACAATACGGCAACAGGTTGCTTTTCTTCAGATTTGCAAACTGGCAAATGCCAAATGCCATAAGCTAAGCTAATAAACTTATTAGCGCTACTATCACGTAATACTGTCAGGTTAACGTGATAAAGTTTTGTTTTTAAGTTACCCACCGCTGCTTTTATTTATGTGCTGTTTGGCCATAGAAGTCCGTTTGCTACTGCAGGTGGTAAGCTAGTTAGCGAGACGTGCTAACAAGTGCGGTTCCGCACGTGTCTGCTCCTGTGGTTTTGCATTTGGAGAACTTTTAATTTGCACCATCCTTCTTGACGGCGCTCTGGATGGATGGAGCCGGGGTTTGTTTGTCTGAGGCTGATCCCCAGACGTCCACGGCGACCCTTTGGCAGCGTCCAATGCGAGGATGAATTATTCCCTTTCCGTCCCGACACCACTCCTCGGGGAGTCGCTTCCTCCACACATCTGGATCACTCTCTCTCGCTCTCCTGTCCTTGCGCTGGGGTTATTAGCATTAATCTGCAATGCAACATCTGTGAGTCCGTCTTCATTTCACCATATTTTATTCTCCTCCCTCCGCATGGTTTGGTGTCTGTTCACTGTGCTTACACCAGGCAGCCAAGTCTCTCCGGGTCGCAGATGTTTTTGCTGCTCGGCGGGGGAAAGCAGGTGGCCGCCGGACTGCAGGTAGACGGCCGCGCAGCTTCCAGAAGAGGAGCAGTCTGGGGGAAAAATGCCGTGCACCGTTTCCAAAGTTCTCAACAACAGACGAGAACATTTGCAAAAAAACGTCATACTTCTTCCCAGAAATGCTTTTCTAGTGATTTTACTTTTCTTTTTTTCAATCTTCCCCAGTTAGTTGGTGGTATGACAACGCTATACACCTTTTGTTCAGTTTTCTGCAGTTCATGGAACTCATTGTAAACAATTTGTTGTTCTCTTACACTATTTCCTGTTTACCTTGCTGAAAGCGAGGCTACATGTGACAGCAGTCTGTCTGAGAAACTGAAGACAGCTGATGTAATTTCCCTTTGCTTAACACCCTCTCAGTCACGTGGACTCAACCTGGAAACATCTGGCTCAGATAAGATGGACTACGCATGCACGTCGAAACCCAATAACAATGGCGCTATTTACTGTGACAGGGTCGATTCCCCATAGAGCTGCACAGAGTCAACATTTCTAACGGCTATGAAAAATGTAAAAAAACAAAAACCCTTGGCAAGGCAGACACTTTCTCGCTCCGTGCAAAGATTGCGTTTAAAAATCTGAACGAGGCTCAGGAAAATGTGTGTGGGAGAGCCAGCCAGCAGCCTAATTGTCAGTTGTGGCTTATCTAATGGCCTAAATATGCTTTATAAGAGCAGGCTGTGGGGTGTGGTGGGGGGGACGGGGACTTTCTTGTGTGCACGCCGCCGCAGTTCTCATCACAACAGAGCCCCGGATCTTAACGACTGCCCACGTGATTGCGTTTTACCCCTGGGAACGGAGGTTTGGTGCGGCCCTGCTACCACACGACCGTCGCCACCGCCGCCATTAACCGCGCACTTTATAACCCCCCCGCTCCCGCTCCCATCCACTCTGAGCGGTCTGCATTCTTACACTACATTTTGTTGGCACTGCAGCGTATCAGATGCTGTGATGCAGACCTGGACTACACTCGCATAATGTAAGGGTTTGTTTGTTTTTTGCGCCAAAATCCTGTTAATGGTCGTGAATTAGTTTGATCAGTATCAAAGTCACGCTTGAATATTTCACCTGAAAGCTTATTTAATTCAAAATCTGATTGCATCTGTTTTCGTTTCGAAGCTGAAGGTGAATGCGAAAAACATAAATAACCTCCCACCCCCCACCCAAAAAGCTAATTTTTTGAAGTCCCTGGGGTTGGATTGTTAGTGGTTGGCACTGCGGTTTCTGCAGAGATTACAGTAATCATACTGTATTCACATCAAGACCAGTATTTCTGTCCAGGGATTGTGTAAAGAGAAGTATTAAAGAGGAACACTTTTAAGGACTAACAACAAAGTGTCAAAAGAAAGTTCACAGTTCATATGGATCAGAGGGAACATTGGGGGGGTGGGGGGGGGTAGTTGCTGAATGTTTGATACGGTCCATGCCAGAGACTTTGCATCTGCGAGTAACTGACCACTGAAGTCTCTGGATCAACAGCGGCGCGGGAGATGAAGAGCAGGAGTGATGCACTTGGCTCCTGCAGGGCACCGATGGAGCTCTTGAAGGACTGCAGTTGGCCGCGCGTGTCCCCGATGACACGGAGAACAGAGCCACGGCTCTGTGGCGCCTCCAAGGGCTGCTTTGAAAACCTCAAGCGCACACACATCAATCTGTGGGCCCACACGATCAGGAAAGGTCACGGCGAGCGGGCCAAAGCGGCGTTTTAGTTCATATGCTGGGAAGTGCGAAACTTTTTGAGCTTTCCAATTCATTCGTCATGTCGGTGGTCGTTTTACTGATCAGATTTAAGTTCTATTTTAGAGAAACCAAAAATTATAACAGGAGAAATCTGTGTCATTCAATTCCAATGGAAAAAAAATCCACACATATATATATATATATATGCATTCAAATCTATGTTTATAGTATTCATTAGGACAGTCTGGTTCCAGGATTGTTGCCAAGTTAATGGCTTGTTGGTCAGGACCAATCTTTGAATATTGACAACAGAAGAAGAAGGATAACAAAAGGATATTTAACTAGACATCACAATCCCTAATTTCAATCATTTAAAGGTACAGTGTGTAGGATTTGGCAGCATCTAGTTGTGAGGTTGCAGATTGCAAACGACTGAAAACTTACAAGGAGAACTACGGTGACCGACACGCAAAAAGGCACCATGTAGAGCCAGTCTCTGGTTTTGTCCGTTGTGGGCTACCGTAGCAAACATGGCGGACTCTGTGAACTGGACCGGCCCCCTGTGTAGATATGGACGGCTCATTCTAAGGTCACGACAACACAACGAGTCTTAGTTTCAGACACCTATTGTTTTCCATTTCGGCCAATAGATCCCCCTAAATGCTATCCACAGGAAGCAAAGCTTCAGCGTTCCTCCTGTAGGTGGATAATATTGATTATAAGCTTAGTCTCTTGTATTTACACAACAAATGATTCATAATTCAAAGCAATAATTATAAGCTTTTCTTTCTTTAAAAGGTCTGCATATTGGATCATACCTGTCAAATGCTTCACTGACCCGCTCATCAGCATCTTAAAAACATTCACCATTCAACATTCAACATTCAATTCAGAAAAAACTATTATTACTGAAAACCACATTTTTGACTTACAAGTAAAAAAATTACTCTTTTGCTAAAAATTTAAGAAAATAAAAAACAGGGGGAAGAGGGCCCTGGGTTCGATCCCGGGCTGTATGGCCCTCCTGTGTGGAGTTTGCATGTTCTCCCCGTGTCAGCTTGGGTTCCTTAAGGGTTCTCCAGCCTAATCTACTGTAAGCTATTTCAACGGGTTTCCTTTAAGTGAAATGCTCAGAGTGAACTGGAGTTGCCTCTGGTAAACAGCTATGCAGTGTACATATACAGTATATCTGGCGCTCTTATTGTGAAGGGTAAGAACGGAGGGAGCGGATCTGGGCTGCGCTGCCATTGCATTTTAATAATCAAACACACTGGGGCTTTTAAAGTCAGTTCAGCTGCTTCCCAGCAGCATGTGGAGACGGAAGCATAGCTTTTCTTCCACAACGGTGATGGAGGTAATCAATAAATCCATATTTTGTACAATTAGTACTTAAGGTTTTAAAGAGGTCCACGGTCACATTACATGTCTAAAATAAAATAAAGAGAAAACCATACTTAGCTCCCTGGCCATCAGGGAGTTAAGAGGACCTTCACGTCAATGCTCATGGTGGACGCACAGTGGAGAGAGAGCTAACCTTGATGAAAAAAATAGAACTCGAGAGACCCAATCAGTCAGCACTCACACAATAAAGACGGTAGAGCAGATGAATGGAGGCTCATGGCTAGAAATATGGCAACCTTCAAACAGCGAGGCAGTGAGACTGTGTCAAGGTTGTGGAGAGGAGGGGAACAGGAAGAGGACCGAGGCTGGTGGGAGGCAAACTGAGCAGGATTCGTTATGGATGCGACCAGTCGCGTTGTACTGTGACCCGAAAACAGCTAATGACCAGGCGCATGTCAGAGAAATCATAGGATTCAAATATATTTATATATAAATATACATACATATACATATATATATATATATATATATATATATATATATACACATATATAAATAAAAATGTATATATATATATCCAGGACAGTGGAGAATTTACAAAGACGAGACTTTTTTTGCAACTCAGACAACTTTACTAGGAGACTTTTTATGGATGAAGGTCAGTACAGTGGATGTTTGAAGGCCAGTGAGAGGATCCAGCCGAAGGAAAAGGTCAGCTTGGGTCTTCAAATATGGAATCTTTTCTTATGACCAGAGCCGTGGTTATATAGTAGAGCTTGTGGGCAACACAACCCTCTGGGTAATCATGTTGAATGAGTTAACTTCAAGTTTTACCAAGTGTCATTTTCTCATCATTCACCGGTATACGAACATCGTTCACCTGCGCATTTACCAGCCACGTTGCAACGATACAAGGCCGGTTGTTTTCCCTTTAAGTCTCATTGGCCTCATTCAATGAAACGCTTATGATCGGGCGTCTAGTTTTGATAACTCGAACGACAACTACATTTAATGCGTGACTTTATTTGTGGGGTTTTTTTGGTCCATCTAACTCATCTAGCTTCTGTGTTGAGTTTTGTCCTGGATTATGAAAGGCAGCTGGTGCAGGCAGACCGGACGGGTTCAGTGACAAAACGAAAATACAAGAGCTCACTGGCGTGGGAAGCCGGTCTGAACCGAGTTAACGGCGAGTCCACCGGCGGACAGGAACGGGGAAGGTCAGCCGTACGCACAGGCACATATTTGGGGTTGACGATCCGGCAGGAAATGAGTGGAAATGGGCCGGTTATATACTGCGGGGCTGATGAGGGGAAGTGGAAACAGGTGAGCGGGTGGACGTGAGAGTCAGGTGACCGGGACAGGTGGGAGGGTCGTCTGGTGTGCTGGAGAGAGTGGAATAAAAGCAGCTGGGACCGACTCTGGCAGACATTATTCGCACATATCGGTGTGAGTTCCATCTATTTACCGTATTTTTTTTCCGAGAATGACCCATGCCCTTTCACGAGCCTCGCCAAAACTGATACGAGCAGCTCATTTCATGAAGTATGGGGTATCACCTCAACACAAACACACGCACAGCAGGTCAGAGGAAGGACGGAAAGTTGACACGGTAGAAATTCTACACATTTTGTAGTTACTGTGAGGAACTTTGAACTGGTTATGAAACAGTCTCAATTTAACACTGACGCCTCTATATGACCTTTGTTTGTTTTATTTTTTTCTCTTATGATCTTATGGTTTTACGTTATTATGTTGTTTTTCTGTGCTGTTTGATCCTATATTGGATCAATATAGTTGGCACTTTGGTCAACTGTTATTATTTTTAAATGCTTTTAAGTGCTCTATAAATACATTTGGATTGGATTTGGATTGGTAAATTAAAGAGACCATCAGCGACGAAGATTGTGCATTTCGAGTTATTCTCATCGCTCGTCATCGGTGCCACGTGGTCGGATTCAAACACGACCGTGCTGGTTCACCATGCACCTCCTTCAGCTCGGACTCTACACCAGCGGACAGACCCAGGGCCAGCTTTGCTGTAGCCTACAATCCCCAACCCCATGGGCCAATTGGAAAGGGAAGGGGAGGCACGGGAGAACCAGAACCAGGACTACACGGGGCGGACTGTCAGACCCCACTGCAGTAGAATGACTGGTGTCAGGAAACACGAGAGCTTTTCTTCACGGTGACCGCCAAAATCAACACAAAGCCAAAGTTCCTCGTATCCGCTTTAAAATTTAATACATTCCAAAAAATCAGTCAATGTGGTGACTTGCTTCACAGTAGCAATTTTGATAGGGCCAACTTCATGCAAGACCTCCATAACAAGAGAGTGGGGGGGGGTAGGGGGGGCAGCTGGGTAACGCATTAGCAGATCTACCCAAACACCGTCTGTAGCGACTATGGCGCGCGCTCACAAGGGCCCGGCAAGGTCACAGTGCTCCGCTCTGCTCTGCATCACATCCACGTCTGATTTATGGCAGCGCCAGTAAAGTCCCCCTCATTACGGGGGAAACGCAGACATTTTTTAAACACACGTGTGTATTCCTAACAAACCCAACAGCTGATGGTGAGCAACATCTGCTGGCCCGTGGAGGTCCCGCGTGGCGTTTCCATGGACCTCAACTCGAATCCTGCGTATGGGACTTATTGATCATGGGGGGGGGGGATTCACGACATTGAGATGTGCTATTTGATGCACACTTACTACTGCACGGGGTGTTTCCCCTTTTCCTTTTTGTTTTCAGACTGAACTTTTGTGCAGCTGGGCTCAAGCAGACGACAGGAACGTGAAGAAAAAACGTGAAACCTCGAGACAGTGACACTTCCATAAACAGAGGTCCCTGTGAATCATTCGTTTTAGGCCCCTTCGCCCCTGAGTGTTTTTACTACGCTGACCATATAGGGTGTCGACTCTCCTCAGGGCAGCGGAGCGTGGCTGGATCTGTTTACGCCGGAGCAATCAGGCCAGCGGGGACCTTTTATAAGAATCCGTGGGTTTCTCAGCAGGCGTTCAGGGCGCCTCCTGACAGTTTGCAGAGTAAAAAGAAGCAGGCGTGAACAGTTGCTGCGTCTCCAAAAGCTCACGGAGTCGTGATGCAGTGTACCGGGGTGGGGTGGGTTAGGGTGGGGGGCCCTGTTTATGTAATCCTACCATTGCTTGTCTGCAGGATGTTATTGATCTTCGGGGGAACCCAAGAGCACGTCGAGCCCAGTTCATCGGACCGTATGAACGAGTCCTTTCGTAACGAGGAGGCCGGGCAACTTCGCTTCAAAACACTCGCGGCCTTCGTGCCACCTCCCGGAAAACAAATGGCAGCAGGGCTGGGCATTGTGTTTTGGTGAGAAAGGGAGTGTGGTGGGGTTTGGGGGGCCTCGCACTAGGAGACGGAGACAAGGACAGGAGAGACAAACCACAGCCAGGTCTGACCTTGCCGTGATGACTGGGCCGCATGGAAGAGTCTGTTATTAAGATTGAGATGAAAACTCCTCAGGGAGTCTTTACGGTAGCGTGTCCGCGGAATGCAGCTCAGTTCAGCCAACATACAGGGCCCCTTTTAAGGGATATACCTTTGACGATTGTACTCTGATATTTTTTCTTCGCCCCAGCACGTGACTTATATTGGAAAAGAAAACACACAAAAAAACATTTCCACATTTGTCCTTGAGCCACCCTAAAAACAGACGTCAGCCTTCACCTTTGAGGCACCACTTGCTGCCACCGGCTGCTATTAAGGCCGAATATGAGCAGTGCAATGTAGTGAAAGGACAAAAAACGGAGCTGTTTTCCCCCTCAGCAGTTATGCCATCCTCCAGAAAGGGGGACAAAGTCACTGTTTTGCAAGTGACGAGTAAGTCTCAAGTCTTGGCTATGAGCCTCCAATCCAATTGATTTAAAGTCATCATGTACAGAAATATCATTCAATGTGTTGCATGTTACTGTCCGTTCTTTTTTTTTTTCTTCACATCTGAATGTGATGATCCAACGTCATCTGTTTCTACAGCCCTTCCTGCTCGTGCATTCATTCAAGGGAATTTAATTTGCTGCACACTTTTTAATATAGTTTCTAATTGGGAACATATCAAGTTGAGTCACTGGTGTTAAAGTTACATTTTTTTTCTTCTTTTTTTTTGTGTGAAGTCTTTGTAGTCTGACTTGTGTCCAAGTCCATCCATTATCTTCAGGGTTGCAGGAAGCGATTCCCAGCTGACTTTGGGCAAAGGCAGGGTACACCCTGGACACGGCGCCCCAGGGACAACGGCAAGGCTGTCTTATATGGACAGACAACCATTCACACTCACAACCAAACCTAAGGGCAATTTAGAGTTATCAATTAAGCTGACTGTGGGAGGAAGCCGGAGAACCCGGAGAGAACCCACGCTGCCACGGGGGAGAACATGCAAACTCCACACCGAAGACCCGTCTAGTCTGGGTAACGAACCCAGGCCCTTCTTGCTGTGGGGGAGCACCACACCACCGTACAGCACCCAGTCTTCAATTCCACTGACTCAATTCCATTTTATTGCTGAATTGATTAAATGAATGAGATTTAATTATGATTTTTCTAATCAAACCTTTTTTTTTTCTTCACTAAAGCTCTGGTTCTCTTCTGTCAATATCAGCTGCAGATTTTTTTTTTTTTTTTTGCAGAGCAGCCCACAGCTTCCCTTTCCACGCTACACTAGACTATTTTCTTTAACTACACCTCTGCTCCATTCACCTTTCAGCGCTGCCTCTGGCTGCGAGCGTAGTTTCTACGCACACAGTCCGCACATCTGTTTTCTGGATGACAGCTTTCACTGATCAGCTGGGGCTTTCTCTGGACCAATGGCAGCACAGCGCTGTATTTTTCTCTGATTATTAACTGAGGGCAGACATCTGGTTGCATTTAGGAGCGGGTACTTGGACCTGGCCTATTTGGTTTGGTTGCAGTGCAGTTTTTCACTCTGGAGGCCTGGCGAGGCGGTTCTATGCAGGATTCTGGATGGAAAAACAGATCTTAATGAGGTCTGGCCCTCTCGCTCTCGCTGGGCGAGCCCCCGACGGCAGAGAGAAAACTTACCAGAAATCCAAAACATACCCTTTTTTTTGTCACTTTTGAGATTTTGGGCTATTTGGTTTCTTTAACATGGTCTTCTTTCAGACTAGTGGAAAAATAGCATCCCAAATACACATTTAGGAGTTTTCTTAACTCACTTTGTATATTTTGTGGAATTTTACAGTACAAATCTTTAAAGGCCGTTTTTCTCAAAATTTGTTTTTTCCTCAGACTCTGAGCGAGAAACATCTGCTTCAGTAGCTCTGACATACACCAAACTTTCCAGTTTGATTCTTAGCTATATTCTGAAGATTTCTGATGAGGGGAAAAAAAGAAGTATACAAAATGTCCCTCGTTAAAACAGTTGACTCTCACACGTCAACAAAATAATACAAAACAATCATTTTGAACCTGCGGCTTTACCCAATGTTCAGATTTCTGCTGTGGAAATTATCACATTTTTAATAAGGTAACACCTAATTTGCATATTCATAGACATTTTCAGAAAACAAATAATAAAGAAGATAATTGTCCTGATATAAGTAATCAACAGAGGGAGTTTCATGGTGATATCTGTCAGTTAACACCTTTTACCCTGTTCACACGCCCCGTTGCCTCTTAAATGAAAAAGACACTCAGAGAACAGGTTATTTTTGTAAGAATATGCTTTATTTTTGAATAATTTTTATGTCAAACGTGCCAACAACACTCAACCCTCACTTAATTTCGACCATAGAACGACCCAAACATCCCCACAAGGGAGACAACCTTTCAAGACTCCGCTGAAGGTATTAATATGATTGAAGATATTCAATGATATAGTTGCCAGAATATCAACAACAATCCCCAAAATAGTCTTCCAGACTATCTTTCCAAAGAACTTCATATCAGTTCCCGGATTGCAGGAAGTGGCACGGTTGTTATTCTCCTTTTCATTACAGCTAAATTATAATGAGATAAAAAATACACTTTTTGGACTGTTGCACTGACTACATTGGATACGTGACGTCTCTTCCAATAAATAGATTTTTACTCAAATAAATGCTTGTGTCTGGCACACTCAGTGTTATAGTCTTACAGATGCTTTTCTTTGACTGGATGCAAGTCTGAGGTTGGTTTGGTAGAAAGAGGGATTTTCAAGCAGCAAACACACAAGCAGCCACCGTCTGCCGCATGGATGTGGTCTGCTCCCCAGCTGCTGGGCTTGTTTTGGCTCTAATCCAAATGAGCACTGCAAAAAGTTCCACTATTAGAAATAAACAGCGGCCGTCCTTCTCTGTGTGAGCTTTTGGAGTAATAGCAGTCACTCAGAATCACAAACCTATTTCCTAATATTCAAAAGTTAGAGTTGATCCTAATCGTTGCCAAGCTTCACTGAACTGATCGTGCATTAAGTTAAGTTAACACGATAACTTCAGAAACTGTTCTGCTCTTACATTTTTTTTTAATAACTTGACTGAGAATGGAGCTAATGCAAAGTCAATCTGTTAAAAGTCTGTTAAATCAATTTTGAATAAATGTTCCATAAACAAATTAGATAATAAAATGGCAGATAATCAAGCCTCAAATATGCTAAACGACCATTTGTTGCACTTGATATACATAATATATATATATATATATATATATATATTATTGTGTCCACTGTGTGAAGGCAGAAATGTTCCAGCTGTTGGCTGCATGCGCACATGTGATTTCATGCTTGGCCAAGCGTGTTTTCTCTCAATCCATCCTCCCTTCTTTCTTCCTGCCTTTCTACAATGCTGCTGACATGTGTTTGTGGGAGGAGCCTCCACCACTGCTGTGGACGCTGAGGTCACTGAGGTCACACACAGCTTCTTGGCCTGCTGGGTGAGACGCTGCAGTACAAACAAACAAAAACACTGATCAACCCTCTACGACTTGGTAGAACATAGTAAAATCTTCTTATTCTCTGTAGTTTGACTATCTATGATCTATCTTAGTCCAACATGAGCGTATCAGGGAGTAGTAATCCCACTAGAAGAAGATCTGGACAATCTTACTGGTTCACTGATCCAATTAAGCTGCAATTCAGTTGAATTAGAAGTGGAACTTGAGCTCAGCTTGACAAGTGTAACAGTTCACCTTCTGTTTTGGTTCATGAGCAGCAGCGCAGCGGGCAAACCGGCTGGTTGGAGGTGAATATCGACCAGCGGGTGTGGTGATTATTAAATACCCTCTCAGCCAATCACATCACTGGTCTTGTAGCTCTGACACGGCCGTTTACAACACCAGGCCCTCTGGCACATCACTCCTCAGAGGCTGAAGCTTTTCACAAAGTGTAAAGCACAGGATTTTCATTCCAGAAGGATACTGGGTCAAGAAGAAAATTAAAAAAGATATATATTTAAAAATAAACAAAAAAAAAAACTGCAAGGTTGCAAGGCCAGGCGCGAGGCCCCTGGAGACTCGAGGCTCACTTTGCACAACCATCGCAAACGTTGTGGGTTTGAGCCACTTTGAGGTCGAGGCCACAAGTTGGCCAACTGTCAATGAATGATGTGTCTGCACAAGCCGCTCCTCCTCAAAAGTTAGGACTCCGACCACACCAGCGGAAACACAAACTCCCAACCACCTCACTTATTTTCCCAGGAAACTGTGTTGGGTTGTGTGAGGGAAGATGTGTCCAGGTGTAAATCTAACGTGGGTCTGCATGGAAGGAGTAGTACATGATGCCTTGAGGCCTATAGTGAGATTCTTAAAAGGAATCTTTGGACAGTGCTGTCGTTGTGCTGGTTGCCTGATGTCCCCCATTTAAAAAAGCAGAAATATAAACAGCTTACACAGATAAGACACTTTGTCCAAACAGTACAGCCTGAGTGACGGCTGCATGGATCACTTTTTCCAGTTTGTTTTTGTTTTCAGTTTAGAGTTGTGGCTTGGGCAGCAAATCAGTCCGTACAATTAAGTGCATATAGGAAGGAATGTAATGTGTGTGTGTGTGTGTGTGTGTGTCCGACTTGGAGATGAAGGCGAAAGGGAATACAGAGAAAAAACAAGAATCACATTAATTGGGTGGGAGATGTTTGTGGTATGAAGCTAGTTATGATTGAGCCTTTTCATTATGAGCAATGTAATTTTAGGCTACGGAGATTTTTTCTTCTTTTCTTCCCACTAGAAACACGCAAGTGTTTTACAGCAGTGAGCAAGAGGGCCTCAGATGTCTAAAAAAAAGAAAAAAAGAATACACATGCTGTACCCATGTGCCACAATGAAAACAGGGTTTGCAATTCAGCAAAATGGGAACGTTTTTATGAATTCTGGCAGCAGAACGAAACGTTGCGCAGTCATGTGTTGGTGCAGTGCAAGAACCAGCTGTGATGGGAGGCTAAAGTTAGCTCAGGGGCGATACAGTTTCAGCATTGGCTAAAAAAGAATAGCCCCGACGGGGAAAAGGATATCAACTATGGAGCAGATAAGGACTTTTATGGCTTAACGTGTTCACCTTGTTGAATGTGAAATTTGAAGAATTCTCTCAGGGGAACCAGTACAGTCTGTACTGCATGTCTCTATAACTGTCAACGTTGGAAATCCTTTGGCCGTTGTAGCAGAGAGTTCTTTAGCAATGATGCATTCGTCATGACAAAAACGGAAGACACAGGTTTTTAAACGCAAAAGTGTACATTTATTAATTAACAAACGACAAGTTAAAGTATGAGGTGTGGCAAATGGAAACATGGTGCTGGAGGAACAGAGATCCAGCCGAGAGCTGTGGCAGACAGGTCCTAAATGCACCTGTGAGACCGGCCAGGTGCTGCCAGTTGCACTGATGAGCTCCGCCTACCAGGGACCTGAAGGCAACACAGACAAGCAAGCGGTAACACACACAGCAGGCCCTGCTTAGAGCAGGAGGACCGTCACACCCCGCCATAGAAACTGGGTCCCAACCACCGAACCAGAATTTAACTCAATATACATGACTTATTTTTAATACCTACTGCTTTTTGTTTTGTTTTTTAAACAGAAAACAAAGACTAACCTGACGCTGGTCATCCACCTCCCTCAACCCTGCCGCCACGCACCCCTCCCCTCAGCAACCTGGTACCAGTGGGAAGCAAATTAAGAGGGGAAAAGGAGAGACCAGGATGCAGACAACATGCATGGGCTGTTAATGACCAGGAGCTCTGGACAAAGCGTCTGCCAGTGCTCCCTCTACGCTCTCCAGCAGGCCGTTCTGCTCGATGAAGTCGTCAGTGAGCCTCCTGCTCTCAGACAGCAGCTTGGTGGACGCAGCTTCCTTGGAGCTCGGAGTGGCCTCGGCTTTCCTCCACTGGGCCAACGCAGTCACCAGGTCACCCTCCTCCTCCTCCTGGCTCGGAGCTTCCTGTACTCCTCGCAGAGATTGCCGCAGTCGATCTGCCAACGGGCCCTCTCCCCGACCAGGCCGCCCGGGGACTTCCGGACGTCGGCCAACTCCTCCTCGTAGAGCCGCCGAACGTTGCCCAGCTCCCGGCTTCTCAACTCCTCCTCCTGGAGGGCCGAGCTCTCGGACCCGTGGATGGAGTTGGTGAGGCGTCGGAGCGCGTCCTTCTCCTGGATGCGGGTCGGGCTGGATGTCGGTTGTGTCGTGCCCCGGTACATTTATTAATTAACAAACGACAACCAGACGACATGTTAAAGTACGAGGAGATCCATGAGGGCTGTGGCAGACAGGTCCTAAATGCACCTGTGAGACCGGCCAGGTGCTGCCGGTTGCACTGATGAGCTCCGCCTACCAGGGACCTGGAGGACACGAGCACGAGGACACGCACACAGCAGGAGGGCCGTCACACGTTAAACATGAGAATAGTGGGTGTCCAGTCAAGAGATTTAGGAAAAGCATTACTGGAAGTGGTAACTTTTAAGGCATGTAGTTCATGTGACAAGATAAGAAAGCACTTACAACCGTCTGCTAAGTATGAAGCTACAGCCAGTTAGCCTAGCTTAGCATAAATACTGGAAACTATATATATATATAACAATATATACAACAAATAGAATAATAATATTAAATTAACTAACAAAACAGTAGTGCAAGATGTAGACAACAAATAAACGAAGGTGCTATAGTTGGGTGGTTGATTTGGCCCGAGGTGATTTATTGTAAGTGTTATTGCAGAGGGCAGGAATGATCTCCTGTCTCGGTCCTGGTGACAGCGGAGCTAAAGGAGTCTGTTGGAAAACGTGCTCCGCTGTCCTGCAGTAGGTGGTGGAGAGGGTGGTCTGGGTTATCTAATATGGAAAATAACTTCTTTAGTATCCTCCTCTCCACCACCTTCTCCAGACTGCCTAGTTTGCAGCCAATGATGGAGCCGGCCTTCTTCACCAGTTTGAGTCCGTTAGTGTCTCCGGCTCCGATGCTGCTCCCCCTTTAGACCACGGAGAAGAACAGAGCACTGGCAACAACAGACTGTAGAACATCTCCAAC
This sequence comes from Ophiodon elongatus, assembly GCA_016806645.1. NCBI lineage: Eukaryota > Metazoa > Chordata > Actinopteri > Perciformes > Hexagrammidae > Ophiodon > Ophiodon elongatus. Next base: position 942,888 of record JACSYO010000313.1, on the reverse strand, counting down.
ATCTTGCTGCATACATTAAAGGATCGAAGTTTCCTCAAGAAAAAGAGTCTACTCATCCCCAGAGCCAGAGCTTGGACATTAGTGTGAACACGCTCACATAATACTATTGCCAATACCATTACTGCTTCTATTATCATTATTATTCTGCTACTTTATCCACTGCCTACTACTCATTATGAATAATTTCTGTCATGTGCATTGAATGTGATGTAACTCTGTTATGTTGTTAATTCTGTAGGTATGACATCTATTGTACTTCTGTCTATCCGGGGAGAGGGATCCTCCTCTGTTGCTCTCCTTGAGGTTAAAGTTTTTCCTGAATCGATGTGAGGTCCCGGGACAGAGGACGTCTGTGTACAGGTTGTAAAGCCCTCTGAGGCAAAGTTGTGATTTTGGGCGAAAACAAAATAAATGTATAAATTGAACAGACAAGCGTCATGTTTTGATTCAGGAGTAAGACAATCTCATCCAAAAGCACATTGACATTTTTACACTTTTTTTGGGAGGGGGCGGGGGGCAACAACTACTAAACGTTTTTGTTTGTTTTTTTACTCAGTCATGAAGGTTTTCATTTCATACACATTGCAATGCGATTCTGGGAAACAACATCTTCAGAGCCTTTCTTTCTTTCTTCTCCCCCTGCGGTGCCTCTCATGACGCGCTGTTATTGTTCCGACCCTCATTGCGGTTGTGTGCCACGGGGACCGGAAGAGGTGCCGTGAGGGTCGGTGCACACGGCCTGTTGGTATGCTCTCATCCGCCCTGCGCTGCTGTAGAGCGGCCAGGAAAGCTCCGAAACGTCTCACTTAACTCAATTCGAGTAATCGCGTTGAGGAGCAAACGGTCTGCTTTAAATTAGCCCTCCTTCCCCAGCGTCACTGCTCCGAGTCATGTCAGCCAAAAATTAAATAAAAACCCCAAAAGTTTTTTTTTTTTAATGCGATCTTGTATTTGTCATGCGCTATTGTCTGGGTGGGGGGTGGGTCGGGGGGGGGGGGCGGTGCAATCAGTGACCTAAGGGATCAGCTGCTGCGTGTAAAAGCCAAACAAGGAATATGTGTTCCAGGTGCCCAAGGGAGGGGGGGGGGGGTAATGACAATCAATGAGGCCGGGGTTAGGGGGGTTACGGGGGTAGGGTTCGTTTAACAATTTGAAATTAGTCATCGGTTGGACCGGAGCGCGTGGGGAGGGCGAGGTGTGACGTCACAGGGGCCGTGATGGATGATTCACATGCAGCGGTCAACCCATCCAATCTGGGCTGGCGTGACGGGAGGCCTCCTGTCCTGTAATCGTACCGCTTACTCCAAGGGGGGGAGGGTGCGCCCTGCTTACAGCCGTCTCCAAGGAGCTGTGATCTAAAACAAAGCAACCCCCCCAGCTCCCCCCGGGGGGCCAGAAGTCCGCATGGTGTGTATCACCCCGTGTGAGACGAGTCATGACTTCACCGCATCGGAGCCGGGCGGCAACACCTCGTTATTACAGCTCATTGTTCCGAACCCGCACGGGAGGTATCCGCGTGCATTAGGAAATCATCAAACAAACACTCTTGTACATTATTACAGAGTTATTTTTATTGGACATAATGGGTATACAGCTATCGTGCGTATTTACAGCATATATAAAACATTTGAAAAAAAGTTTCCAAAAACCTGAAAGAAAATCAATAACGCCGTATCAAAGTTTTGCACATTTTACAACACTCCACTCCCCCCGCAAAATAAAAAAAGTCAATCTTGGCAACATGGGAAAGCTTAAACTCTTCATCGTTTGCTTTGAGATTGAAAAAATAAATGTGAAACTGCAATAAAACCAGACAGGGCCCCCCTTAATCACCCCCAAATGCAGTATATACTGTATATAATCCATAAGCGTCTCTCGAGCTCAAACATACAGAAAAAAAAAACACACACACACACACACACACACACACACACACACACACACACAAGGTAGCACGCACATTACACATTCATAGAGAAACATGAGGTAGTCAAATGGTTAAAAAAAATACAATCGATAACTATACATACATGGTTTGTGCTCCGATTACAGCCGTTTTCAGGTCAGCATGAACTAGAAGTCATTATCGTGATCTACTGCCATATAATACTGCTCCTTTTGTGTGGTACAGCATCATTATTCCTTATGTCATATACTTTAGACACATTCGCGGTCATGAGGGGAAGGGCTGCCCCCCACCCCCCACCACCACCCAGCATGCACTGGGGGCAAAGGGCAGGGAGGAATGTGGATAGTTTAACTCTCAAGAGTCGCATGGTTAGTTTGAGGAGAAGAACATCCCCAAAAGATCTCCAGTGAGAAGATTCGATCCAGAGCACGAGTTGAGGCTCGGGCCACTGAACAGCGGGACACGGGGGGTGGAGGTGGTGGTGGTGGTGGTGGTGGTGAGGTGGGGGTATAATTACAGGAGGGAGAGGGGGTTCGCCGCAGTCGATAAGAGAAAGCCCAAAGCCAGAGGAATGTCAGGAAGCCTTCATCCCACAATGACCGCTGATTACAGGCCGCGGCACATCGCAGCGATGGCCGCGTGATAACAGCAACGTTTCACTGCCGCTTATTGACTCTACTGAACCGAGGAGGACACACCCGGCCACGGGCCCGACCAAACCAAACAGAACCCATTGGTCCTGCTACTCAAATGGCAATTATCTCTCCCGTGCGTGTGTAATCGATAACTGTCGAGTTTTCCAGAAACAAAATGACACTGATTTTGTTCTCCACCCGCCATTCTAACAGAATACAGACTTATTACACGCTCCGCTTTTCATTTTGGTTTCACTGACGCTGCCCCTCTTCCCCTTATTATTTTTGAAGGGGGCTCACGTTACTGTGACAACAGTTTGTGCTGTGGGTGTTTGTGATGGCACACTACGGTAACTGAGGAGGGACATTAAAGGGAGGATTGGCTTTTTCTTTTGTGTGGCTGTCCACTCAGTCATGATGGTGGATGTGGTCAAGTGAAACCATGAGGTCCTCAGTGCGTGTTATGTTGACCCAGAAAGTTGAGTTCTGCCTACATGTACCAGGATGCATTGCAGCCTGTAGTTCTCCCTTACTTCCAACCTTTGGATTGCAGGAAGACCATCAGATTTTGCAGTTGCAAAACTCATCTTTCCGGGTCAATATCTCGAACGCACTGAGGAACTTCATCGCCCATCAACACTGATTGGACATCCACTTTAAAAGGTGGTGAGTTTTCCCTTCAAGTGTGTGTGGAATTTATTCCATCATTTAACTAATGCTGTGTTGAAATATTAATTGCTACATCTTATCTTAAAGGGTGTGACATTTGTATTCATCACATATTCATTTGCAAGGTTCGATAACATGATTTCTTTACTTCATATAAAAATATTTTCGGAAACACTTTCGCCAAACAAAACATTGAGTAAAAAGATGATGACAAACGATGATGATGTTCAAATAAAACACGAGGAGCTGTATTCCACGAACAGAAGAAATTACCTGCATTATATATAACAGTCATCAAAAACTCATAACACATTTTGTGACACAATATATCGTTTCAAATGCATATAAACACGATGTCAGCGCAGTGTCAAAGTTTGTTAATATCAACGACTGGACCATTTCAAATTATATCATATTTATTATTATTATAATTATAATAATTTCCTTTCCATCAGTCAAAGTGTCATAAAACATGCCACGAAGCTTTAATGAATAAACTGAATAAATCCCACATAAACATGTTTGAGCACGTCCACACTTCACAGTACATACACACATAGAAGACAATAAATTTCTCTTGGTAAATATATTCCAAAATATAATTTTATACACAAATATATATATTTAGACTCTGTTCCCTCTGTAGAAAGCTTTACACATGTTTACATAAGAAAGAAAATAAAAAAGCTTTGAGATAATATACATTCTGTTTTTCTTGTTACGGTTAAATCGTGACAGGGAAAGTTCCCTTCTCGAATTCAAAGGGCCCAGTTAGTCCCACACAGTCTGTAAAACAAGACACATACCGGTTAAAGGGAGGCACTGCAGCAAACATTCATATCATTCGGAGACGGTGGGGTAGTTGTGGAATTGCAGTTTAAAAAAAAAACATAAAAATATACTGTATGTCCATAACAATGAGCTTCGTCTACAGCTTATTCAACGCACCGTCAGTGCCAAGATTTATACAAAAAGATTTAAAAACAAAAAAATCTGTACACTGTCTGGCTTTATAATTGAACCAATATACTCTGTCTAATAAGAGTACAATCAGCGGAGTGTGTACAGAACAATAATTATTTTAAGCTAGGGTCGGTAATGCAGAGAAACTAGCAAGAGTGCGCTAGATTTTTTAAATGATCCAACTGAAAAACTATTTTCCTATGAAGGTAGCTAGCGGCACTAGCTACCGAAAAGTGGCTAAATCTAGCGAGAAAGTCCTTAAGTCGACAAAACGGACACCTCGTCCCTTTTTTTTGAAGAAGAAGAACATTACCAACCCTAGCTTGTTATTGGTCATGTTAAAATGCTTTTCTCAAATGTGACTATTAAGTATCAGCCCAGGTGCACAGGACAGACAGACCCAAACTACATCAGCTCTATGAAGCCATGATTTTGAATTGATCTTTTTCAATTTTTACTCAACCTGGTCCTTATTTTAGCATTTTAAAATGAGGGACGGCGTTAACTTGCATCTCACACCGACTAATCTTGTCTAATCCAGAAGTACAAGACCAGCATTTGCACACACTCCGCCTCATAAGGACATTTTAGTATTTACAATATTAACAGAAATATACAGGCGTTGAAAGAATAGTTTCGCAAATTTGGGAAATATGCTCATTCACTCAATTCTGAGTGAGACACGGAGAGGGATAACACTCTAATGTCTGTACGTTGATTACAGAGCCGGAGCCTGAGGTGATTAGCCTAGCTTAGCATAACAACTGGAAGTGGGGGGGGGGGAGGAGGGAGGTAGCAAGCCGGGAGGAATAGTTTCTCTTTCTGTAACTTCTTTAGTTTTTTGTTTGAAAAGTTGAACTATTTCTCCGAGCTAACCGTTTCCCTCTGCTTTTTTTTCTTCTTCTTAATGCTAAGCTAAGCTAATCACCTCCTGTATCGAGCTCCGCACTTAAAGCACAGACGTGAGAGGGCTGTCGATCATACCATCTAACTTTTGGATGACAAGCAAACAAACGTATTCCCTCAAAATGTTGAACTATTCCCTTAACAGCGACTGGGAACCCATAATGCCCCTGTGAAGTTGTGTCACATCAACGAAAATGAGGCTCATAGGCCCGTCTGCTGAAGCATTACTACAACTGCCGTACAGAAAGCGCCGGTAAAATATGCCTTACCAGTCTGTGTGTATAAGTCCATTAGGAGGGAAGTATGCGTACATAACAAAATGTGGCATTTTATCAGCATGTCTTTCACATTTTTCGTTCACATTTTTTGGCGTCTATTCTTCTGTATACATTCAATACCTACACTGTCTCGCATCTTTTAAAAGCCAGTCTCTCTCTCTCTCTCTCTCTTTGTGTGAGTCAAGATGACGACTTCCGTTCATACTGCACTTTTGTCCACACGTTAATAGTGGTTGCTTTGCTCCCTTGCCACCTTCAGGGTTGCGCGTTGTGAAGTGTTACAGTCCAGCAATTAACATCTCACTTCCTAATACTGACATCACTGCAGACAATCCTTGCGATTGGAGTAAACCTGCCTGCTACAAACAGCATGAATCTCACCATTTAGGGTCAAAACAAAAGGATGTGTTGTGGTAAAAACAAACGTACAACTTTACAAAATATGAGGCGAGGCAGCCAAGCTGGGATTGCTACCATTTACAGACCAGTAACACCAGGACAGTGTATTTGTCCGCACGCACTCGAAGTGGCACAAAAGGAATTTTCACATGGGATAAAAGGTGTTATAGTGTGTGTTTTTTTTTTTGTTTTCTTTAAAATCATACTTTTTTTCTTCTTTTCCTTTCTATCACAGGCCGGGTTGCGTCCTGGGCTACGCCGTGCTGCTGCTGGAGCAGGGTGTGCTCTGTGTGCTGCCGATACTGTGGGCCGCACTGCTGTTCTCCGAGGCCGGCTGGGGCTTCTGGACCTGCTGTGTGCCAGCTGTCTCACCTGGATACAGAGGGAGGGAGGGAGGGAGGGAGGGGAGGAGGGGATTGGACCAAAGGAAAAAGTATATGTATTACAGAACAGCCGAGGTAGGCAGGAGCATGATGAATCGGTTTGGCTAAGGCTACAAATTGCACTCCTCTGAGACGCAGGAACCGCCGTTGTTCTACTGTTTACTATGACTGTCACTACTCGACATGCGCCTCACACTCTAGCTCAAATAACATTCTCCATCCCGACGTTTTTGTGCAAAGCCTTGTGCAGACTCCCACATTTTTATTGAAAACATCCAATTTTCAGCGCAAAGCACTTTTGGCGAACATATGCAAAGCCGCACGACTCCGCGACTCCGTTTGCGCTGACCTTTAACATCCTTGAGAAATAATCTGCCACAGATCCACACAAGTGTTTTTTAAACGCTCGGGACCAGAGACGTTTTACCTCACAGAGGCCAGAAACAACCCGCCACATCCTCTCTGACGGGTGACATTTTGAACGAGAGAGAGAGAGAGAGAGAGAGAGAGAGAGAGATTGGAGATCATTTTCTTTAGTAATCTGGATTCAATTAGCCTCGCTTTAGTTGATAAAGCAGAACAGACGTGGGGACAGGACCTTCGGACTGGAGCTCAAACCAATGACTGGTTTATTGTTCTACGTCTCAATAAGCATTTCATTTGGTAGACTCCCGGGATCCGACGCTTCAACTGAGGAGGCGAAGGAAAATGTTTATAAATGTTTACGAAAGCGTCTCCCGACAGACAATGAGCTTGCTTTTGAAACGGAGCCAAGTCTGTGTTTAATGGGAGAATTCGGCGTTCGCAGTTATTACTGCAGCATTTCCCTTTATTTGCTTCCTGGCTCGTTCTCTTTGAGAAAGATTTTCCAATCGATACATTTGGTTTGTAGTAAATGTTCTGTGTGTGCGTGTGTGTGTGTGTGTGTGTGTGTGTATGACAGGCATATGTGTCCGCGGGCGATCTTACATGGCGCGCCCTCTTTTGGGGCCCCTCGGTCCTGATAATGTTTACCAGAGCCGAGCTGCCAGCGGTCTCTTCCCTCGCAGGGCCGAGGGCTCTACGAAACAAAAAAAGAGGACCCGGATCACCCTCATCTGTCGGGGGGAAATGTAAATCCCAGAGTCCAATATTAATCCTTCTAGACCGGAGAGATAAAAGGCTGCTTTTATTGTTACAGACGTGTGTATGAAAACTCTTCATGCGCTTGCTGAAAAAGAGGTCTGAGGTTGAAAGCTAAGTGCAGAAAAAAGAAAAGAAAGCCCATTCTCAGTATCTCTTGGCACAGTTAACGCTCCAAACTTACAAAGTATTTCAAGTGTCCACACAGAAAACTCCCTAACTCACTGATTTGACAAGTGAAAAAGTGCATATGTGCGGGAATGAAATCAATGACTTGGTAATAACTCTCGATAGACCCCGTTGACCCTTAGTAGCCGCTGTGGACCAGCAGCATCATATTGTCGGCACACGGCTTGAGGAACACGACAGCAGAAGTTTGGACTCCGGAATCAAATAGAGAGGTTTTCGAATTATCTCTGACTTGCCTCGGCCTCAGCCGTCGGTCGAGCTTACCTGTCTTACAGGAAACGTCACATCTGAATGGACAAGATAAGACAGAAAGAGAGAGAGAGAGAGCGATGGATAGAGAGAGAGAGATGTTTGACAAAACTGTCCCTAGACACACACACTTTGAGCTACATGCTAATGTCAGCATGCTAACACACTCGCAGTGATGCTTACGAGCTAATATTCAGCATGCTAACACACTCGCAGTGATGCTTACAAGCTAATATTCAGCAGGCACGGCGGAAACCGCTTGTATGGATCAAAAAGCTTCTTATTTGTTTTTTTTTATTTTACAGCCCTGATACTGTATTGTATGAATATGTTTGCTACTAGATGGGCTTCGATAGCCTACAGTTTATTTTCCTGTCTGTTAAAAATGTAGAAATGCATTGAGACCACTGCCGAGCGGCTTAGTAGCGTATTGGCACTGCCGGCGTTACAGTATTTGTAGTCTGACACCACCGGATATAGACTGTGGGTGCCGCGTAGCTCGCGTGCCATTCTATTCCCCCCTTTCCGCTATCTGAGCAATGTATTTGCAGGGGCACCGCTGCCACATCGCCCGAGGCCATCGTATTGGTTTCAAAGGAACATCAACAAGCCAATTCAATTTATTTTGTATAGCCCAAAATCACAAATCACAAATTTGCCCCAGAGGGCTTTATAATCTGTACATATACAACATCCTCTGTCCCGGAACCTCACATCGGTTCAGGAAAAAACCCTTTAACGGGGAGGAAAAAGGAAGAAACCTCAGGGAGAGCAACAGAGGAGGATCCCTCTATCAGGATGCTAACATTAGCTTAATAGCACTAAACACAAAGTGCAGCTGAGGCAGATGGGAATAGTTAGCTCTCCAGGTATTTGGTAATAAACCAAAGTATTGAACAAATGAAAATTTTGATCTGAATTCAAAGCGACAATTAATTCTGAGTGGAACAAAACTACAAGACTGCAGCTCGAGGTGTGGCTGGAGGAAAGGTCACCAAAGTTATTAGAGTCCATCCTTTGGGCATGTTAGCCGCTAGCGTGGCAAAGAAAGTGAAGCTGCTGTGTAGTCTATATAAAACCGCTTACCTCACTTGAGCACGGCGTGCGATCCCCATTATTTTCTAATCTTGTCAGCGTGCGTTTGGATTTCAGAGCCGATAATGTGTGAAATTTCTCCCTGTGTGAATTATTCAGCCTGTTTTCACAATCGGTTTGAATTATTCGCTCGCATGTTTTTTCACCATTTGAGCAGACACCTTGCCAGACACGAGTGCAGCGCTGGCAGAATGCAGACCTGCTGAGCGCGCCAAGATAACGAGCAAAATGTAAAATAATGTATCGTGGGGTGCTTTTCAAAAGCGCTCATACTTCCAATTGCCTTGTATGGAATTAAACCGTATCGGATGCAAAACCTCAAATATAATGCCAATGAGTATGAAACCTAAAAAAAAAAGTTTCTTTCTCAAGAGGCCATTGTCCTCAGAGTCTGAGGGGAAAGACCCAGATCTGTTTTCATGTTTCAGCACTCTGTGGTCTAAAATACACTCTGGCCTGATATTTTTGGTGTTTGTTTTACATGCAACTGCCAATATTGCCATGTAAGGCCATGTAAGGCCAAGGAAGCGTGACACGCCCCGCTAAGAGCCTATTTCAATAACAACAACAAGAAGAACATGTTGAGAAAGTCTTTCCAGCATGACCATCCTTACACCTGTTTCTCTGTGCATGTTCCCTTCTATTATCATTGGAAAAGCGGCCAATAAGGCACTCTAGGAAACCCATGAAGCTGAAATAAAGTGGCTTTCTAAAGCGGAGCCAATACCAATATTGTGATGGAGATGAAAGCCACTTAAATCTGACAGCTGGTCTTTTTTGCTACATGAAATGCTGTTCAGCAACACACTTAAAGACGTGACCTGGCGTGACGGGAACAGTTTGGCTTTCCGACGAGTGACCGGATCTTCGCCACGCTCACAACTGTCAATTGCTAATCAGACCATTTAACACTGTCCAACTGTGAGCCTCATCCGAACAGTCAACCGAGCGTAAACCTAAACACTCTCGTTGTTGCATTTGCCCGAAAAGACCCGACCCAAACATCCTGACCCCGTTTATGAAAGACGTTCATGGCGAACACGTCAACAGGTCAGCGGCACGGCGGTTCACCAGTCAAGCGGTCCGGCCGAATGAGAACAGGGCCGCTTCTTGCAACGGTGAACTCCAGAGGGCTGCTGGGAGCACACTTCCTCCCAGAGGTCGGCGGGCTGGGGACGATGGGGAAGATCTTGGCATCTAATGGACGGATTGTGTGTCTTTTCCTGTGAGGGCCCCTTAACCCAACAAGGGGAATTTCCAACTCGTCTCCAGCCATTGTACTGAGAAAATTCGCCGACCACCCCGCAGCTCCCGAAAAACATTCAAAGACAGGAAAGAGAGGAGAACCTCGCTGCTGACCAACAGGATATATTTACAGTAGAGGAGTCAATCTGTTATTGTGAACCGGCCTCTGTCAGCAGCAGGATGTTTGGCATTCCCAGCGGCACATTGCTGGCAGCAGGACACTCGGACATTCTTTTGCGTCTTATCTTTTTCATTAACGCAGAGAGGCGAGCCGGGGGGCCGCGGAGCAGCAGGTAAGGCGCCTACCTGTGTGCGAGTAGATGAACCACAGGGCTCCGGTCAACAGGGCGCCGATCACGAAGGCCGCGAAGGCGATCCCCACCACCGTCGGAGTGTCCAGCGCGTACAGGGCGTCTGCGGGAGACAAAGCGGCGCACGGTTGATACATGTTGACGTGACAACTTGGGAATGTTGAAAACCTTTCGAGCACAAAGTCCATGGAGCCCTGAAGTGCCCAATCTCCAATGAGTAAAAAGAAAATACAAATTAGTGATGGCATGAGTAAATTGTGTCATGAGCCAATCAGTTGTTAAATAATAATAATAATGGAAAAACATAAAAGATGCATGATTTCTTAAATCATCTCACAGTGTCTTGCTTCATCTAAAGCCATGTTCTCCATTCAATTGTCAAGCAAATTTTACGCAAACTTTTTTTTCCGTGCGGCTTTTCTAATGCCATACTTCAAAATGTGCATAAAAACATGTCAATGGAAACACGGCTAATTTCTCACCATTCCCTTATTTATGTCTTATTTGTTTATTGACCACTGAATATTTTTGGGGCTCCATATAATTCACATACAAAGACACGCATGTAAATGTAAAAGACAGCGAGAGTAATAGAGTGGGGAACTTTTGCCAAGTGACTTACTGCCATCGGAAGGACCTTGTGGGCTTTGGGTCGCTTTGTGAGAAGGAGTTACTGCAAAACAAGAACACAAGATGACATTTCAATGGATGTTGACCATCGTGTTACAGTGATGCACACTTTGAATTATACATTTGAATTACTCAAAGTCAGCCCCAGGCCGGAGGATCAGCACATGACTGATATTATCCTGTGTTGATAAGCAGCTCTCTGAGGAATGTGACACCGAAACCTGAACCAGGAAAAACTGCTGCAAGAGAGCGGCTACTCTGTAAGCTGACAGGCTTCCTAAAGGATGAACCTCCTGACTCCCTACTGACCGGTGTATTTCAAGCCATCTGAAAGGCTTTTTAAAAGGGAACTTGGCTGCGATGATGTCTCAACACAAAAAAAAAAAATACAAAGGCGCTTGTGTACGGGCAAACTCAAGCGGCGAGCCTGGTGCACGTCCAAGACTCAATGGCACAATGGCTGCTATTCTTGGACAGGACACGGTGGCAGTTTTCATATCGCATAAATGAATGACGACAGGTCATCAGCGGAGGCGGGGTGGGGGGCTTTAATATCAGAGGGGACGATGGCCAGCGGACGTCCTTTCTGCGGACCGCCCAGCCCTCGCCACATCGCTCCGGCGTTATCTGTCCCGTGTGACTGGAGCCAAGAGAGCGGTCCGTAATGCTGCCACCCAAGTCTCAACCCCGACTCAAAAGAGTATGTTTTAGTGCGGAGAAGATTTACACGACTCTCGTCTCACAGCGCCCGTGGTCATTCAAGCCCAAAACTCAATGCAGCTTTTCAAATGGAAGCCAATGGGGGGCTGTTCCATACTTTAACAGAACCAGACAGCACCCCAGGAGTTAAACTCAGAACTTGTGTGTGCAGCTTGAAGCCGCTGCCAGCGCTGCAACGGTCTGATATCTCTGTGAACGTCATTTGTTGATGCAAGTTTTCCCTCGCTGTGGAATGAGCGAGCATGTTTTCGTTCAACTCTGACCCTCTCTCCTCACAGGGACGAGGCCCATGTTGTTCGTACTTCTAAAGCTTGTTACTACAACAGAGCGCTGCAGGAATGAGTCCTAAGACGAGGAAGTGAGTCAGCGGTTTTTTTGCACTTCCGGTTACCTCGTCTCAAAGTCGAGGTGTTTTTTGTTGTTGTTTTTTTTAAATCGTTTTTTTGGTTAGGTGCCTGAAAGAAGGTGCGTGGTTAACACAAGGTGAAGAGATTTTAACGTTTTGATTCTACGACATAAAATACGTCAGTGATGAAGCTTTTAAGTGTCTTAAAAAAGGCGGTTGCTAACACCAACTAGCCCGCCGTTACTTCCCTGTTGTGTATACTCGCGCTCATGCGATTGTTGCTCATAGCCTAATGTTAGCTTTTCACTTCCGCCGATTGTGTCCACACTTGAAAAAACATAAAAGTGGTCATTTGTGAAGATTTCATTGCTGGACAAAACGGGCAAGCATCAAAAGTATCATGTGTTTGTCACAGAGCTCATTTTCCTGCAATAACCCGAACTCCAATGGAAAAAAATCTCATTGACATTTTGATCGAGGGAACCAGTGCGATGCTAACTTCTGGGTTACATATTTCTCTAATGGCCACCGTCTGCTGGAGCTTGAATCCAAACTTGTGTACAAGTAGGAACATCATTGTCTTTTTGAGTTGTAGAACGACGCGTCTTGAGTTTCATAATGAATGAATGCCAGGGAATAAAAAGACCTCATTCAGACAATTTTAAGGTGCTACATCATTACAGATCTCTATCACAGAAGAGCAATCTGAACATTTGCAAAGTACATTTCCAACACTGCAGTTTTAGCCTGCCCAATAGATTTTACCACAATAACCCTGTTACTAAGGGCTTTCTTTTCAAGCGGATTACATTACTGTTCAATGTAATGTAAACAAACCAGACTTATTATAGGTTTTCCATCTTCTTCCTCTGCTCTGTGCAGACTTCTGCAGATGTAATACTGCTCGTAGTGGTGCAACAATACAATCGGCACTGCCAACCTCTCATATAAATGATACTTTTCAACCTTTCCTGAACGTTACCAGATCCAGTAAAATTTATTGTGGAGCCGTAAATCTACTTCTGATGGCAGGTCTTTGAGTCCGTTATATTTTTCCATGCACCAAGTTGGCCAAAAGTGGCCCCTCTTTGATTTGTAGATCAAGCGGAGCTCTTTGGAATACTGTCCAGTGCTGAACTGTGGCCCTTAAAAATCCAGCCTGTTTTGTTTACCTTCCTAGCACAAGAGATGCCTTTTAAATAGAGTTGTTTTTTGGGGGGTTTTCCCACTGTATTTATTGCATATTTGTGTTTACTTTATCTGTTCCATGGAAAATAAACGCCGCAGACCTGGCATAGTAATGCGGTGGGCAGTGCCTGTTCGGGACCACTGTAGCTCACTCACTCATTACTGGAAGTTTCACAGTCTCTGTTCACCAATAGCTTCAGCAGTCTCTCGAGCATCAACACTGGAACTTCTGTGCTCAAAAAAAAAGTGACTGCATCTATATCCCAGCCCAGCAGGCGAAACCTGATGACCAATTAAAAAGTAAAAAAAATAAAATATAAAATCCACCCACAAGTTCAGCAATGTTCTGTACGACTCACTCACTACTCACTCTAAAGCCGACTGATGCCAAATTTTTTGAGGCCGATACATAACAGTATATATCGATAATTGAGTTTTTTTTAAATGCCCCCCCACCCCCCAAAAAAGAAAACTAATAAATAAATAAATCCTTAAAAAGGAGTTGTGACCAACATAATGTAATGTATTGCGCGTAAGGCTACAACTAACAACTATGCATGTGACACTCTTTTCAAACTGCGTGTCTCCGTCACTTCTCGTGTTACTCATCAGCCGACGCATAAACCGTTACAATATATCCACGCTGGCATTAAAGAGGCCGGTCTCGGCCGTGCTTATACATCCGTCAGGCTCCGGCTCACACCGATTAAAATGACGTGATGTATATTAAAACCATGAGTCAATGCCGTTTGAGTCAAACTGACCACTAGGATGATGTTGATGTCATGGCTCAGAGGGGATGCTGATTCGTAAAGCTCTGGCAGTCCACCAGAGATCGGGCACTCGTGATATCACCCCATCTCAGTTTAGGTCATAATTAGTCAAATGTGACCGTGGTTACCTCAGGCCTCCCCCTCTTCCCCCCCACCCCCACATCTGCAGGCTGCTCCCTCCCTCCGATTACACTCACAACCCCGGAGACTCCGCAGTACAATGAACGGCTAAACAAGTGATGATCGAGAGGCCTTTAGGCTCTGGCTGGACTCCCAAAGCCAACAAGAGGACCTCAACTCTCCTCACACACACACACACACACACACACACACACACACACACACACACACAAACACACCCTTTTCCCCTTCTCTGGTGGAAAGGGGAGGCCACAGTGAAGGTCCTAAGTGAAAACAACTGGAGCTCGGTGCTGTATGATTCCTCTTTTTCCGCCTCTCCCTCAGCATGGACCGGTCCAGAGCAGCCAAGCTGGGCCTCAGTGTTAGCACGGTCCCCTTTACTGCAGTCAACCACATGCTAGTATGTACAGATACACACGCACGCACGCACGCACGCACGCACGCACGCACGCACGCACGCACGCACGCACGCACTCTTGTGTACAGACGTTAATGTAAACAGACACATAAGCGCATACACAATCACACACACTGCAGCTAATGGTGACCAGATGTGGGGAAGTGATGTGCAGTGTTTTGTGGTTTTTGGTCGCAGAGTATCGGACCGAGCTTTCTCTGGCTGCTTCGCCCTCAGACCTGCTTCTTCTTTGACCCCATTTCCCCTATCACACTTTATACTCAAAACAATGTAAGTCTGAGTTTAATTCATCATTAGTAGCACCGGTTAAAAAACGTGGATGTGAGTGATGGGAGCTTTTTAAACCCACGTGCATGTGGAGCTCGTGGAGGTCTCAGGAGGCGTAAACTGTGTTTTTCTTTGCTCTCAACTAACCTGTTTCCTCCGATTGACCAGATCCATCCACCACGACCAGCGGCTTGGTAGACGTCTTAGAGTTCATCATCATCGCCAGGATGTTGTCCACAGAAAGAGAATCGCAGGTCTCACTGGGTTGTTGGCACTGTGTGGACAGAATTTACTTTAATCTAAAGCTTGCGGTGAAGAAATCCCCCCCCCCACCAAAAAAAGACACACGTCACTCTGTAAAAAAAATATTTAACGCTCTGACATTTTGTTCCCGTGAAAACAAAAGCAAACATTCACATTTCTCAAGGAAATTTCTTCTGTCACACCCGACAGGAGTATAAACTTGGAAACCAAACAAATGACAAACTCGTGAGCATGAACCAGAGCCTGATTAGAAATCTGAGTGTGACAATTAGATTCGCTGTCACAAGTCAGCCACAACTTTATCATTACTTTTATTTATTTTTTAGGTGAAAAGAGGTAATAAAAAAATTTACGTAAGTGCTTGCAAAAGATTGTACGAGTTGGACAGATAACGCAGTAAGATAACAAATGAAAGATGCGTATCTAGTTCTGCAGATGGATACCAAAACCAAAACACTGCTAATACCTTATGCCTCAGGAGAGACAGTACAGTCAAATCACTGCAGAGGCCACAGGATAATAAGTCATTTGGGGAAGATTACACTGCATACCGTGGGTAGTCTGTGGTTGCTCCGAGATTTCTTGGAGCACAGAGACATCTCGCAGTGCAGGAAGAGCAGGGACAGGTTGAACTTTGAGTTGAAGGTGAAGCTGAAGCTCTTCTTCTCCGCCTGCGTGTGAGGGACCGGGAAGTCCCTCGGAGGGTAGTACTTGATGGAGTCGTCCGTGGGGCAGACGGTCTCGATGAGAGTGTAGGCTGAGGCCACACTGGGGTTGGAGTTGGGAGAAATGAAGCACGATATGAGGGTGAACCCCAGATCCGGATCGGATGCGGCGGATGTGACCTGGAGGAGCGCGTGAGGGAGAAGGAAGAAGAAAAAAATATATATTCTTCAATTACATATAATCTGTCATTAGTGAAGGCAAGCCGCTTTGTGTAACTAAGATGATGGACCGGTGAAATTGATTGTTGACGATTAAAGTTGAGCAAGAATGCAATGCTACGCTGATAAACACTACCGCCATCATTTATACTGCTCTGATGTAGAATATTTCCACTTCACACCCACTGGAGAGTTGTGTTGATCTCATTTAAATCCCAGCCCAAAAAAAACAAAAACGGACTAGCTCAGTTTACGTCAGCTCTACGAAGCTTTTTTCTTTCAGCTCATTTTTTGGTGGGATTTACGGCCGCATTAACGCTAAGATCGCTCTCCTTAACCCACTGTACACTTTACAGTACCAAACAGCAGGCACACACTGTTACAGACAAACCGGTGGACACAGTGAAGCACTTCACAGCTAAAGAAGCACATATTAGCCTCAGGAGTTGGTGGCAACCAGACCAGAGAGTGAAAATAGAGTGAATATTGGACTATTATTCACCAGGTGGAAAATGACTCAAAAAGAATGCTTAATGCCTGTTGGTTGGGTAGCAACTGTTTGTTTGACACACGTCAACTGCAGTAGAATTTCACTTCGGATGCTAGTCGTGTCTTTCCACCCACAACCTTCCCTTGAGTTATTATTCTTCCTTCTTTTGGATTATCAGTGATGACATCCTCATTGAAAAGGCCTCGCATGCACAAAGACACAGAAAACCCTTTGTAACCAGCTGGCTCGGTGTCCACGCTGTCAGCGAAGCACCTCCTGCTGATATCGTCATAAATCATCCTGTCAGATGACCTCAGAGTACGAGTCTTTGCCATCTCTTACATGACCTCCATAATTGTGTTGTGAAAGTAGGGATTTTGAGGCAGACAAGACAAGACACGGAGACAGATTAGAGGAGGAGATGCAAAGAGCATGAGGGGGGTGAAAGTGAGTATTTTTCTGCCGCAACTAGACAACATACAAATAGACTTCGTGGATGCCACACTGAGAGATCAAAGCGGTTAAAGCCCCAGACAGAGAGCAGTTTTCTTACTAAAGCCTTCATTTGGGAGCAAAAGCACATGTTGCACAAGACAAACACTGCATTAATCTGCAAAACACGCACAACACCAAAACGATGATTTATTAGAAATGCAAGGCGTACCTCCACGAAGACCTGCTGCTTTTGCGAGACAGTGTAGAAGGCCTGGCGCGAGGGGTTGTTGATCGGCAGCGTGTTGTACAACTCCATGTTAAACGTCATGTTGCTCACCGGTTGCCTCCCGGGTCCCGGTACAATCCTGGGAAGCGTTGCCGAGGTTTCCTGGATCTTTCGGTACGTGCAGTTGAACTAGAAGGAGAACGAGACAACGGCAACACGAATATCAGCAGGGATCTGACATCTGATACCACTGCTAAACACCTTCGCCCCGTGTGTGTGTGTGTGTGTGTGTGTGTGTGTGTGTGTGTGTGTGTGTGTGTCACAAACTGTATAAACAAGATCAATAAGTGGGAGATGGGGATTGGATGAGACAAAGGGAAAATACGTTCGTAGAGGGAATAAGATGGAGAGACTTCAAAAATGGAAAATGTCAGGTTAAGTCCATAAAACAGACATCATGGAAAGACTTGCAGAGAGAGGAGATTGCAAGAGGAGTCTTTACGTGCACCAAGGGACACTGGAAAATGGAGTTTCTTCCAGCTCTGAATGATTTACATAGAGATGTAGATGATCATCGGTCTCGACTTGTCAACTTTCACCCCGCGACAGAGCCACAAGGATTCTCACCACTATGACGGACTGGTGCTCCACCGGCTCCGTGAACGTCTTCTCTAACTCCACCGGGTCTCTCGGAAACAACACGTCTCCGGATTCCAGATCCTCGTAATCCAGCGGCCCGCCACTCCCATCCTTGGTCTCAGCGTGACTTATCAAAACCTGCAATCCACAGAGACGCACGTTACTCAACAAAACCTAAGCAGAGTCAGCTAGGGAGTGGAAGGGAAAGCTTTCACAAAAGTCCTTTCCAGACTTTTTTTTATTTATTTTTAAAACAGATCCAGTTGTGAGTAGCGTTCCGTAAGCCAAAGACACGGCGATTTGAATCTTTGAGAGGAGTTGCCAAAAGACATTCTGCAACCGATGAGTTGGATTTGAAATGTGGGAATGTCCCGTGTCTTCAGCAGTGGGACTCATCCTGGACAAAAACATAAAATATACTTTTCATTTCTCAGTAGAGCAGAAGAATGTCAGGGGTCTGACATGAGGGCCCGGCGCTTTAAAGATAATTCAGATTTAATGAGGCGAGAGGACGATCTCAGTGACGCTGACAGTGTTTTTCTTGAGTCTGCAACAAATTAGTTAGTTGATCTGCGGTTGGTGCCACTGCTAAATTAAATCAACATGTCACAGGACAGCAGAAACAACAGACAAAACACATTATCTTTGACGTGTTGGGGCCCAGACAATGACATTTTTATCTCTTTTGACTGGAGGTCAGAGGTTATTCCTGCATCCAAGTGCAAACACAAAAGACGACCTTGGACTTGTGCCCAGGTTTTCAATCGGCATTGGACAGCAAATGTGTTGTTCCAAATTTCCCCCACAAAAGATCTCAAAAGGTCGGGGAGGAAGTGATTCATCCTTGCTTGTTAGAACAAACACGCTGAATGAATGCATTCCACCATAATGAAGACAAAAAAAACAATTTGTGGGAAAAGCGTTGAAGCATCAAGCCTCTGAGTGGGCGTTTCCTATCAGCTCTTGACATCTGACAGCTGCCGTTGCTAGGAAACATGTTGTCAACTTCCATGATGCTCTGCTGACTGGAGGATGTCACTTGATCCCTCGTTTTCAACAAGCCCACGTCCCCTTGTTTATGTACCATGAGCGATTTAAGACGTTTGTATTTCACTCAGAAAACGGGAGCCGGCCAGCTGTGCGGACTAGCTTCCACTCAGAAAGGGCTTCCACCCAGTTAGACTAGTAAAGCAATGGCTGACATTGTTGGCGCCGTTGGTGGACTGCCCATGTTGGAATTGTGGCGGTATTATTTCTCGGCACGCATCAAATTACTGACATTGTCAGTTGGAACCAGAAACTCCCGCCCGCTGAAGAACGGCAGCGCTAATATAGAGGAAGCTGTCAGGGCAGAAAAATGTATGAAACCTAATAATTTTTTCTTTTCAATAATTACAATTTTAACCAAATAAGTACACAAAGCAAATACCATGGATGCTGATTGCTTTGCTACAGAAAAGGATTAGGACAAGTGTGTCTGGGAACTACAGTGGCATTCAGGTAACATAAAAAATGCGAAAGAATCCCCCTCGTGCCAGTGTTTGGTTTGTCCGTTCAGGGCTACTGTAGAAACATGGCGGTGCAACATGGCGGACTTTGTGAAGAGGATCCGCTCCCTGTGTAGTTTTATGAAGGGCTCATTCTAAGCTAACGAAAACGATTCTTAGTTTCAGTTGGAAACACTTTCCTTGTATATATATATATATATATATATATATATATATATATATATATATATATATATATATATTATAAACTAAGGGGCCCCTTTACATGGTTCGGGTAAACCAGCTTTATTTGCATGACTTGTTTTAGACTCAAATGTAATAATGGGTGTTGTACTCACGGAGTTGATGTGGAGGGCCATTGGGCTGCCCTGGATGGGATACACGGCGGTCAGACAGCCAGTCAGAGGCGTCTCCAGAGTGTAGTGGGTGGCATTGACTGTTGCTTTGCAAGCCGGGTCTTGAAGAGTGAGGTTGGCATGAGGAAACCCATTCGCCTGAGGAAACGTAAAAAAAATGGCAACATTGGATGAACATCAAAAAGAAAAACTTTTCCTTTATTAACTCATTTTCAGAATTAAAAAAATAAAAAAATAAATGGCAAAGTGGTTGTGTGAGACTTTGAGTTCCCAGGAATAAACAAATCCCACAAGGTGGTCTAGCTCCAGCCCCAGCTACTCCTAATTACAGTCTATGCCAGTTTCCATTCTGTGATGTGGGCTGACTGCGCCGGCACCGCGTTCAGACGCCAAATGTTGGGGAAACGTCGTGCTCGCTTCAATGTCGGCTTTTGTTTAACAGGGAGGCTGGCATTTGAATAAAAAGTAATAGAATAATGACAACATTTCTCATTGTACCGCATTTCTTTTTATTTTACTTTTGTAGTCCTGAAACTTACTTTTATCCGTTTATCAGCAGCCAATACTGATCTCCGCAGCGGAAGGCCCTCATATCAATCTACAAGTGACCTTTAGATTTGTGACCACACTGAGCATTGTGGTGTAATAAAGTGCAAGCTTTAGAGGCTTTTCAGATATGAGAAAACCTAGCAGCATGGAGGTTTATGTTGGCATTTTCTAATCGCAGTGCAGAGGAGATTCATTCTGGCCCCTAATTGGTCCTGACACATTCTCTTTGGGTGTCCTCCATGTTTGTTGTTTTCCGTTCTTCTTGTCACAATTTGTCACATCAAGTCTGCATCGCAAGGGGAGAAATGGGAAAACAAAAACAAAAAAATACCCAGAGGCAAATGCGACTGATCGGACCCTGAAACAATTTTCACATATATATATATATATATATAAAAAATATATATATATATATATATATATATAATATATATATATATATAATATATATATATATATACGCAATTTGAATTGATGACACTAGATTTAGTTTGGTTGGGAAACAGAACATTTCCTTTGTTTTGTTCTTTGATTGAATAAAGTGTTATCGAGCATCGAGTACTATAAAAACAAATGTTCTGTCTGTCTATTTAACATTAGAAGGGAACATTCCTCAACCGGTTGTCTTCTGTGCTCTAACAACTTTTTGCTCAATTGATTAGCTGATTGACAGAAAAAGTATTTATTTAATACGATTGTTATTATTTCAAATAAGAAAAACACAATTTCCTAGTTAGAGTTACATATGCCCTAATCTTCTTACTAAAATTAATAAATTAATTGATCATTTTCATTTATTTTGTTTACGTTAAATGCTATTTATAGATAACATTTCTGTATTTCTAGTTTTGGCGTTTTTGGTGTTATGTGTGTTATACTTGCATTAGTTGCATTATAATATGTTTCCCGGCAGGATCCAAAATGGATAAAAATGCCCACTCACTTGCAGGCTTTCTTTATCGATGCTGACCACCATCCTCGTGTTCTCACACTGCACGCTGAGGCCGACACTCAGAGCGCCCTGATGCTCCTCGGGCTCCCCGTTCTCCCAGGGCCGGTCGTCGAGAGGGGACGGCAGGGACAGGAAGGGCAGGCCGTCGGACATGGGCGGGGGGAAGGGAAAGGGCAGACTGGAGCGCCGGACTGCGGCTCCAGCTCTCGGATGGAGACTGGAGTCGCGCAGGATGGAGAGCTCTGGAGGCAGCATGCTCTCCAGAGGATCCACCACATCTGGAAGTCACACGTTGTTAGAACCTCACGAGGCTGGTTTCACAGGCAGGGAAATTATGCGAGGCCACGACTGTAAAACCGTCTCACGATTTCACGCTCGTTCCTCTAGAAGGACTGTAAAATGTGCAATGCGGGTCATGAATTAATTGCAGCAGCTGCTAAAAGCCGAGCTATAATTTACCTGGACACACTATTTCTATTTCTGCCTCAGTGCAGTTAAATTCGGGGGATGTTTCTCCAGTTTACCTGGCTCTCTGAGGCGGATGTTGAAGTGGTTAGCCACGGGAGTGCTGGTGTAAGACGTGACTGGACCGTAGCCGTGATCCTCTGCCCACTTGATCAAGGCTTGCGGCCCCGATGGCAAGTGCTGCTTGGGGGACTTTGACACTTGCATCAGTCTCTTCGTGTTCAAACTGACATTCACGGTATCAGAGGCCTGTGGAGAAGAAGGCAGAGTTGAGACTTATCTTGTCCTATCGAAGACTATATATTTACGTAAGCTCCTTCACGATCTTCAGGAACAAAAGACATGATTCACTGCTCCACAGGTATCCGACTTCAAGTACAGTCCTGCTCTCATTCTGCGCCAAGTGTGAATCATGTGCATGGGTGTGAGGCGATGGGCGTGTCGGCGCTCGATCAACGCTGAGAAACTAACGGCTTGGTTTGCTCCTAAAAAGTCGCGTCTTGCCCCCGCTGCGCAACATGCAGCACTGATTAATTCTCACAGCCATTTCCCACACACTCGGGTCTCTTGAGCAACGCTGAGGAGAAGCAGCTCTCTGACAGAAGCGAGGCCTTGCTTTTTACGAGGCTATCGTATCACATAAATTGTTGTCACTCTCCCAAACACTGGTTGCGCAAGCCCAGCATCCCGCGTGTCATCGCTGTCAAATAAAAGTGTCAGCTATTTGGGAACAAAATGCTCTGTGTTCAAACTGACCATCTGTCTGTGGTCTAACATTGATGGTAATGTGCGGCAGCAACGTTCGAACACACAGTCACCGTGTATTCTGGTCACTCGTGAACATGTGTTCAATGTCGAAACACTTCTGAGCTACAGAGATACGACAAAGAAACCAAAAATGTCTCTCTCATAATGGTGCTGGAAAAGTCAGTGGGATTCAGACTCTGTGGACCATGAATGTCTGAACAAAGTTTTACGCCAATCCATCTGACAGTGGTGATATCTCATGTCTGGCCCAAAGTGGTGGACAAAAATGATCTACATTCCTAACCCAAACATTGTTGCACAGGGGAAAAGTGTCAAGTGGGTATGACAACACACAAATCTGTTGGGAACCTCCACCAGAGGCCTCACAATCCACTGGTGCTGATGTGCAACGGGCTCCCTGACCTGGCATCGCGCCCACCCGGCCCGACTGTACGGCGGCGACCCGGCAGCTGTACAAACGCACCGCGCAAAAGTACCGTGTCATGGCTGAGGCAGCCCCGTAGGAGTCTCAGCGTTGCACAGTGAGGAAACACAGACCCCTCCCCCCCCTGAACACCTCCACTGACAATCCGTACAGGCCTAGCGACGGCAAGCTGATGGGCAACGAGAGTCTGTCCTCATCATCCAAACCGTAAAATACCAAAAGTCACGGGACAGATGAAGTATTTTGATAACATTAGTGGGTCTCCTTCAGTGTTCATGCACTGTCGAAAAGCCAAGGTTTTAAATTCCATCCGTGGAGCAATTTACAGTGTTTGGACGACTGCCAATTCCCCATCGACATGATCTACAGTTGTGTACATAGGTGTCATATTCTCATAGTTCCTAAGGGTCCTGGGAGACCTGAGCAGCACTAATGAAGATTTAATATCAAAACTGCGTCCTCATACTCAGCTTTGATAAGTAGAAAACCAGATTTCGAAGTAAAGGGCATTCTGATATATCGCAGTAATTAGCCAGTGTTTGTCTTTAGTGCGTTGGGAGGAGCTCCTAGCGGCTGGCAGTTTGTGCCTGAAGCGAGCTTGTGTTTCACGTTGTGCCTGACGGGGTGAGCAGCTTAGGCTCGGTGTGTAGCTGAAGTACAGCAGCGGTCTTGGCTCTGAACATGTGTGTGACGCCCCCACCGCTCCTCCCTCACGTCCCTGGCTCTCGGAAACGTGATAACAAAGCCTGGAGCTGCCAACCGTGAAATTTCACAGTTCCTCCGAAACCCGTTATCCACACACACACACACACACACACACACACACACACACACATACACAAACACACACACTCTCCCGCGTCGGGGACCAGGCGCCAATTCAATGCGCCGAAAATTCCGGTGTGACAAAGCTCTTCCGTCATCGGTGCAAAGTGGTGGCGTTCCTGCCTGCGCCGCGACATGCGAGCCACTGCGACGCGCGATAAGGCCGCATTAAATCTCAGCGGTGAGGATGTTCCCGGACGACGGGCTTTTGCGTGTCGTGCTGCTCGCTTACCACCACATTCAGCGTTCCAATCACACTGTGGGCCTTGATGACCCAGTTGACAGACTTTGCGCACTTGAGCAGCAAGACGACGTCACGATGCAGCGGGGCATCGTCCTCCAGAGGTCGTAGATCCACGATGACATCCACCTGGAACGCACTGCAGGAAAGGAAAGAGGGGAAAAACAGAATATTGGACGGCGAGGTCTACGTGTTGTTATCGCGCCTGCTGTGTCTGGCCAACTAATTAAAAAAAAGAAGAAAAAAAGGCTGGATGCATTCCCAGACAAAAATTAATAAAATGCAGACATATGTGCAACAGACCAGATAGCACTGGAGTGAGATACGGTGCAGTTACAGACACGTTCCCAGATCGGCTGTCTTTTGGGCGAACTAAATAATCACTCCACTGGGGGAGTGAGGAGATTATCTGGCAAACCCAGAGTTCAAGACCCTGTTTTGAAATATCCTTCTCAAAAAGAACACCGTTAAGTGAAGAGTAATCCCCCCCCCCCCCCTCCTCCTGCCTTCATGTGAGTTCCCATTCAAAACAAACTCCTCAGAGCTTTAGTGAGAGCATCTTGACCTCGAAAATAAACTATGACAACATGTTTTCTTGGCTTTGGCCGGCTCACCTGCTGGAGTTGGGGGCTTGGAGCTCAACGATGTGGACCTCTTGGTCATTGTCGGGCCCGGAGAGGACGCAACCCTTTGACGCCTGTGGCTCCACGTAGCTGCCCAGGTAGTTCAGGGACAGGAACTTGGTATCAATCTTGCAGGTGTCAGAAAACAGCGGATCTGAGGGAGGAGAGATTGTTTGCGTTACCGGTCGGGGGTTCCGTGGGGCTATTTTTGACCTCCCCATAAGGAGAAACACAGCCTTTTTTGTTCGCCCCCTATGCCACTGGGGAGGTCAGAGCACGGGGTCGGCCACACCCCCCCCCCTGCTCTACTCGTGGGAGGAATTCAATGCCCAGCTCGTGGAGACTTGGGTGGGGTGGATGTTTGCTTTGTTTGACCCATTGGTTGCAGCTGACGAACAGTCTCCCTGCTCACTTCACCACACAGCCCTGCAGCTGGTATTCCCATTGTCTCGGCACTAACGGGCCCGGCCCTGCGTTGGGTGAGGCCGTCCATGCTCCGGTTGGCACGACCTGTCTTCTCATCAACAGAGAAATGTATTTTCTGGCTCTTTTTTTTTTTTTTTTACGTGGGAAAAGTAAGCACTGTTTTTAACAGAATTCCTCCACAATACCAGGACAATAATATTCATAAACACATTTTTTTTTTCTCCACTTTTCATGACCGTTTTTTTTTTTTTTTTATTCGTTAACTGACTAAGAAAGTCCAGAAAAGTTACACCCCCCCCTTCTCAGCACCCGGGGAAAAACACAGGACAGCTGCTTCCTTATTTGGCAAACAGAGCCTCGGACAAAGTGTAAACTGAAAGTTGGCACCTTCCCTTCCGGAACCCTCGTGGCTCTCAAAAGGAGCCGAGAGGAGAGACCTCGAGCGCAGGTCTGGTTGGGAAGCAGAGGGAGGATCTGTCCGTCCTCGCGACACGCCGTGGACAATGTGGAGGAGTGGAAAACTACGGCTCTTTGCTCGGAGTAAACACTGTGGCACTCGGGGCTTCTGCCAAACCACAGCCCCTCTAATGACACCAGCCAAACGCTTGCAGGCTGAGCAACCGCTCTGTGCTCCACGGCAACTACCAACACAGAGGGAGAACTTATCAGCGGCAGCGGTGGGGGCCACGTTATTTCTCTCCAGACATGAGCCTCGTTTCATTTCCATATGGTGGAGGATGCTCATTAAAAAACAAGATGTCCTGTCTGAGAGCTGATGCAATGCGAAGTTGGACGTGCTGTTCACTGTATGGGCCTGCCAGCGGAGAGAAAAGTCCACGTGAGGAGATCAATCATAAGCCTCCCGTGAGAATCCCGCGGTCCTCCCCCCCCCCTCTTCCTCCCCCCCTCCTCCTCCTCCTCCTCCTTACCTTACTTATTAGAAAAACGTGATCACAATGATCTATCCCCTGCTTACCTCTGCATTTTTTCCCACCTGACATTTGGTCAACCCATGTATGCCCTGCAGCAGATTTTGTACATTGTTTTGGGTTGTTTTTTTATTGTAGCCTTATTATATTAATGAAAACTATGGCAGAAACACAACTTGGAAAAAGAGACTAATCACAGAGATTTCCAATCTACCATTTTCTGTCTGAGACCGAATTAACACTCCACAGTCCTGAATAGCATTCTGAATATTTTAAAGTTTTTCTTTAAATCACTATCTTCTGCATCTTTATTTGTCTCCCACTTCCACGTTACCTCATATACATATATAACTAGCATTACAACCCCGTGGTTGTGAGCCTCATGTAGCGATGAGGTCATGTAGCAGTTTACGTCCGTGTCTGTCCAAATTGTCATCACTTGATCATTTTTATCCTATTAGACATTTGTGTGAAATTGTCCTAATTATCATATACACATTCTTGGGTTATGGCCCAAAAACAAGTTTTGTGAGATCCCAGTGACCTTTGACCACCAAGCCCATTAGCCCAAGTGGAGAACATTCCTTTGAGACGTTCCTGACACATCGCCTTCACGAGAATAGACAACCCCAAAACATCGTGTCATCCATTATGTTCAGGACGCCCGTTGGACTTTTTCACCACGAGTTGTGTTATGGAACACAAGGAGTCCCTGCTTTGTTTTTATCATGCATGCGTACAAAGACGTACATGCATGAGCACACAAACGGTTGACTGACAGTTGGAAGCAGTAACGGCGAGTAAGTCAAGTAGAAGAGAGCCGGTGAGCAAACATGGATATAAATATTTAAAAGAAATCGACTTTGCTGGTGACTCACGAGGACGTAAATGTGTTCAGCATGTTTGTTAGACCTCAAGGATACAAACAATGAGTTGTGGGAATTAAATGTGAACATAACTGTTGTTTGTTTACAAGAAGATTCCACAGTGCACCTTCAAGTTAGGAGGTGCTTAACGGCTTCATGAATAACTATGAATTACGGATATGTGTTGTTATTTTGAACTCTATCAAACTTTTTGTTATGCAGCGAGATGCTCCAATACATAACCAAAACATCCCCCCTCCAGAAGCCTGTGGTTTAACTATGCAGAATCAAATATCAGTGGACAGCAGGTCAGACTGTGGTTGTACTGGACAGGTGTGACTGTGTATTTGTATCTAAACATGTATACCTACATAGTGATACTGCATGCGATGCTTAATATTTTTTACAATCCAGCAAAAATACTCAAATACATATACAAGCCCGTGCACTTTCTTTATATGTGTGGGCTCCGACAGTTCTCAAGGCTGTAAGCAGCTCACTGTTACCACGGGTATCCTGTTAAATGGCAAAAGGGTGAATGCCCGTTGAGGGAAGGAAATTCTTTTCCCTGAGTAGTGCATGTAAACCTTTAGCCCGGGTTCAAACACAAAAGCTAAGTAAAGTTATGGGAGCTGAAGGGGAACGGGGAGGCGCGCCTCGGGGGCCCGCGAGCTATGTTGAGAATTTTGGGAATCTAGCACACACCTTCCCCGACTTTGATGTAGATGTCTTGAGTCATCCTGAGCTCAGAGAACGAGGTGACTGCCCTGTACTTCTTCTGGGCCCAGTTGAGGAGGTGCTCGTTGCCATGGGGAAGGGTCTCCTTCTGGATCTGGCAGGAGAGGGAGAAGTTTCCCGGCTGGAAGTGGACCTCCGAGCCCTCGGATACCTTGGGGAAGGGAAAGCGCAAGTGTTAGAGGACAAAAGGAGTGCCTGTGTTATCTCAGCTCTGTGCGACGTGATAGTAAATGATAACTGCACGTTTTTCTATTCAGCTTAAGTGACCCCCAGCATCCATTTCAGTTGATTTATGTACTAAACATTTTCTGTTTCACTGAACGGTTTAACATTTCAAGATCACAGCCGACGGTGACCTCTGTGTTGAGCAGGATATGCGATGAAGAAGAAGGGCCTGCAGGCGGACTGAAAAAAAAGGAAAAGGGCTCAGCTTTTCCAAAATTAAACCTGCTCTCTAAACATTGGTGAGAGCCCTCCTTCACACTCCATCCCAAACCGTTATTTCAAAGCGTCTACAAAATATGCCGCGGCGTATTTTTACACATGTTCCTCAACACAATACGTGGGTCTGGTTTCCAGTGTTTGTACCGCGTGCTGCGTCAAAATGGCCACAGGGGTGGAAGACACAAATATTTGACGCAGGCAGACTGACAGACTGACTGACAGACAGGTAGGCGGGCCCGCACTCTCATCTCATAACAGGCCAGATGGAAAACAGTCCCAAAAATGAAGGGGGGTGGGGGGGTCTTGAAATGACGGAGGGCACAGAACGTTTGACAGGCACACTGTCCCAACCCGTATTGAGGAGGGACCACCCCTTTGGCTCTTAATGGAGCCCAGCCCATACGCTTCATTTCAGAGGGATAAACATTCACATGTGCCGTAAAAAAAAACCACCGAACAACCAGGAAGAGTCCAAGCAAACGGTCTAGACGGCCTACCCCATTTTACTTCTATGCTTGTTTTTCTTCCTCCCTCGGTACCCTATCTGTATGCATGAGCTGAGACGGTGCTGGCAGGCCCCAATTAAAAACATGCTATCCTCTCGGATCCGGGAGAGAATACGCAAGACCACTTCTTTCCGACGGTGTGATGAAGCTGTCCTTAGATTGCTACCGCGCCTGAACGGCAGCAGAATAACATCCCTTTGGGGTGTCGAGGGTTTTCAGACATAACTTGTTCCTCACGCGCAACATCTGCCTGACCTCTGGACACTCCCCTCTCGGTGTTCCCTGGCATCGTCACCAGAGGCAGTAAATACTGGGGCCGAGGAGACGGGCTCTGTCGAAGAACTCAGGTCGATTGTATTTTTAGTGCGTTTACTACGGCGGGAGAAGCAATGGCGAGAGGGATGGAGGGAGGTGGTGCCCTGAGCGGGTGAGGAGGAGGAGGGGCCGCAGGCTGCTTCGCTAACCTTGCCAAGCTCAGCAGAGTTTATCAGTTTAATTGCAGGAATACTACTGTAATTAGTCGCAAAGAATTAGAGGGGAAAGCCTGAAAGCCAAATTAGCTCCAGGCCTACCAGAGCACTGAAAAACCTCAGGAATTTGAACCAGGGAAGTGAGGGACCCACTGTGGGCTTTAACAAACTCTCTCCCCCTCTCTCTCTCTCTCGCTCGCTCTGTCTCCCCTGTTGCATGCTCAGTTGACAGACTCAAAATACTTTTACATTTTCCTCTAGTGCAGCTCTATTATTATTATTTTTTTTTTTTATGTCTGCCCCTGTTTGGTGGTTTCCTGGCAACAAAAAGAAGTGTGTTTGCGCCGAGGTGGGAGGAAGAGGTGCAGACCATGCTGCGTTATGCTGATTGGTTGGCGTGGTAGAGTTTTGGTGCTCAATTTGGCACTAAACTGCGTTTAGGCCATGTCTCGTCCCGTCGCGGACGAGGGGCTTATTTTAGGTGGCTTCAGTTGGCAGAGGCACATGCACAGTCTTCTCCAAAATAAACAAAACAAAACCGCACAGATAGTGCAGGTTGTGGAGGCAGAAAAGTGAGGCCGATGCGAAGGAGCCTTAAACTTGCATTCTTGCTTTTGGCCAGCAGAGGGCGACTCCTCTGGTTGAAATAAGAAGTCGAGTTGTATAGAAGTCTATGAGAAAATGATCCTCCTTCTCACATGATTTATTACCTCAGTAAACATTGTCAACATGAGTTTATGGTTTAAAGTCTTCTTCAATGCAGCATGATGTTCATTTAGTAAATAATGGTCCCATTTAGATTCAAATAGACCATAAAGCAGGGTACTCTTTAGGGCGGGGCTACCTTGTCATTGACAGATCGCTACAATGGCATCGTCCGGTTTGGGGATGTTTTTGTTTGACAACTTTAACCCTTTCACAGTGTTTTCAGTTCATAAAAGTTACCTTTTTGGTCCTAATAGCTCCTCTTAGATGTCGTGTCGCTTCCGGTTGCAAAAGAAAAAAGACGCCGACAGCCATATTCCTTCTTCTAATAATGTATTCAGCCTGCACCAAAATTGCAAGAGTTTGCTTGTCGTGCCCACTTAAAGTGCTGGAAAAGGATAGACCAATTTCTTTAATGGGCTTAAGTGGAATATATACTGTAAATCACTCTCACTCTCTAAATACTGTTACATGTGTTGCTAACGTACACACGTTAAGCCGAAAGGTCCAAGAGCCGAGTTCTTCTGAGCTGCAAGCCCACCGCCAACTAAAGCACAACCTCACTATGTGAAAATAGAGCTCTCCTCTTATCCGTTACTATCACCACCAGGAAGTGTCTTGAATGTAGATGTTGTTAGCTGCGAAGACCTTGTACTGTGTTCTGAAGTTAAGAAATGCAGGAAAACGGGATGTAACCTCGACTTAAGAGGAATTCCTCAGACTTGGCAGACAGCTGAGCGCAAACAAAGAATGTAGAGGAGAAGTTGGTTACATACCATAGGGGACCAAGACTCTTTGCTTTCATGTTCGTGATGATAGAAACTCATGTAACTTATGTTTGTAATGGTATTTGCAGGCAGGAATTTCCCTTTCACCACTGATAGTTCAGTATTATATCTGTTTTAATTACTATTCTAATGTCTTTTCAAATCCTAAGATAACATTAAACAGTATATTTCCTGCCCTTTCTGCCTGTAAGCATCCACATATTACCGCCATAAGAGCAGTAAAAAAAAAAAAAGATGGCATGCCAAACGTTTGAGATCAATTATCATACAGCTGTAATCCTGCACTAAGCAACACCCTGAGCCTGGGAAATCGCAAAAGGCTGTTTAGAAATTAGGAGGTGTTGCAAACAGAGGAGGGGGATGGAAAGTGCAGAAAGGGGGTTGATAGATGATGTGAGCATGCATAAACTCTACGGCGATATTAATGTGCTAAATGTTTTTTCGTGGCTGATTTGATCTTGTCGCTTGTTGATGAGCTGTGGGGGGGGGGATCACTCTGCTCGCTGCAAAACGTGCGTGCGTTTCGTGTGAACTGGCGGGGCTCTTTAGTCGGGGAAAACAATAGCATATGGCTCAGCACCACTCGGGAGCGATCATCTGCTATGCCTGTCTCCAAATGAAAAACCAACAGCGGCTACCAGAGGTTTTCCATTAACCGCCACGCCGGGGAGAGAGCTCTTTGTGCGAGGGGGCGAACGAGCTCACACTACGAGCATTAAACCTACGAGAGAAACGCGGGAGTGTAAAAGCAAAGCTTGGCAAACAAACAATAGGCAACGCGAGCCAACGGCGGACGTCTTTACAGCCTTGTTCCATCCAGAGTCACAAAACATTTGATGCAGATCGAGCCTTTCAAGCAGAGACGCTACACAGCCCTCCTTCCCTCACCATCAGAAGATAAATCTATGCACTTGGCCACAAAGTCAACACGGCTCACTCTGCACACGTGTCTCGCTTGGAACCCTGGCGTCCCCTGGTAAAATCAGATTTGGCATGATTTCAATGTTCATATTCCACTTTAGCCACTTTAGACCCATGATGACTCCTGCCGGCTGCTGATTGACGTGGAGTACTGCGCAGAACATGTTTTACAACAAAAGTCTGGATTCTGGCATTTTAAAAAGGGTGGCAGGGTCCGGTGGCCAACAGCAACAGTTCGCTCAGCGCCTCTGAAGCTTTTCCAGGCAGCCCATCTGTGTGCACCGAGCCCAGAGCACTGGGACCAGGAAACTAGGACTGGCAGGGCCGAATCCGAGTCCAATTAGCCCCAGGAAACAGCCTCTCTCCGATGGAAAGGCAGAGCGAGGGAGGTCTGGCTGTGGGTTTCTGCTCTGAGGTGTTAAGCTCAAAACCAGCTCCTCTTGACTCCATTACCCTACGATCCCACCGCGGCGACTCCTGCACCTGAGAGGCCCGGACGGGAAACGTGTGGGAACTAATGCGCCGAGATTTTTTACATCCGTGGTCACGGTGCAGACATGGTTTTGTGGCCCGATTTTCAATTAATCAACCGACTCTTGTGCTAAAACCCCTCCTCCAAATCAAACATAGCTTAGCAACCGTAACTAGGTGCTTTGGATTTCACCACACGTTGGAGCGGTGTGCATAGAGACTCAGCATTTAAACACCATGAACTGCCTTCTACATCGATCCACACTCTGGGAAGGATACTGACTTTGGTCTGGCACATAGCTTTTAGCATTCAAGTACGTAGCCATCAAGTACATATTGAAAACCTCTTTAACGTGTTTGTCATTTTATAACCATACACATGGAAACCCGCACAAAGTTGTCTACGCGCAACGTAATGTTTGTTGCAGTATTTCTCCGAAACACCAGGGGGCATGCGAACAAGATGTTCTGTGAAGATGCAAGAGGTAATTAACTGTTAACTCATATTTTATATCAAAAATATTCATGGACATGCTTCGTCGCTTTTATACAATTCCCATAATGAAAGGAGTCGAATATATGAAAAAAACTAATGTTTCATAATTAAACAAAGGTTGATAGGTTGAATATCCAATATGATCAAGCTGGCAGGATATTTACTCAAATGTAGGTTTCTAAAATAAAAAATACAGAAGACGGTCTTTCTTGAATCTCATGACATAAATTAATTAATTATGTTATTTTAGATTTGAAGTAATTTGCTTTTATCAATATTTGAGGCGGTCGCGTTTGAAAAGCCCCCGCGCGCACAGCGGGGTGCCGAGCTACACACATTCGGAAGTGCCACGACCAAGCGCCACGACGACTGTGGGAGCTTTCACAACTTCCCCGCAAAAAAATATGATGATGTGATGACGTCATTTTTTGGCCCGGCGATTGTTCTCCGAACAGGATGTGGCATGCTATTCGAGTCGAGTGGCATGTCAAGGAGGTCACTGTGGAGAGAACCTGAGAACCCGGGACCCCTCCGGGTCACGGCCGTGTGCAGTCAGGCCGGTGGATGAGATGCCGACAGCTTGCGCCGCCTGAGGGCTCGGTGCTGTCACTCGACCGCAAAATACATAACACCTAATTCAGCGGGCTTTGTCTGACTGCAGAGGCCTCCCGCCTCACCGTTAAGACTCCCTTTTATCTCTCCGCGCCCCACTCGAAAATCACCACGAACGTCTGACAGGTATCACACTGCAGGGCCAAAACCTCAGCTCTGTCTCCGGTCAGATAAACAGCGGCAGCATGTGTTGCTACTGCAAAGTACTCTGAAAATACACATTCCCCTAATACGGAGATGCAGCGCTCAAACAGTAGATTTATGGCAGCCTCTGGCTCAGTGGAGATTGAGAAGATGTAAAAATGTGCCTTGCTCTGCAAAAGGCCCTGATGTCCGACATCATTAGGCACACAGCAACAGCTCTGTCGGGTTTAATGACGGCTGTCAGCTGTTTTCTGTCTGCCACCACTGACGAGGGGAGACGTTTACTGTGATGCAGGCCTGCTGCTCTCCACAGAAACGCACATATCAGTGGCCACACATTATCACAGCTTAGGAAAACACAGGCAGGCCAGTTGCACATCCATCTGCGCGAAATGATACTCTTTCCTTCAACAAGAGAGCATTTATTTCCATCGCTACAGGAAATATTAATTAAACGGAGGCACTTGGGGCCCCATGTGTCTTCATGTTGCTCTCTGACAGCTGCGGTCCTACTCGTGCACAGGAAAAGGATCTTTCAATGCAAATCGTTTCGTTTTAGAACGACAGAATGGGAGTTGGAGCACAAGGCTCTTTGTATGTGCGTGTGCGTGTGCGTGTGCATGGGTGAGCCCGTGCATAGCGCGAGGATTTTGCAACCCATAAATGTTTTTTTCTCCGTGTCGGGGGGCAGAGGTTTATTTTGCACGTGAGGGGTAAGCAAGAAATCACCGGGCCCCATGTGGAAATCATTTGTGTACCTGATACTGCATTCTTGGAGAATGTCGTGGTGTTAACATGCAATTGAAAGTGATTACTTCTGGGAAGCCAAAAAATATAGAAAAAGCCTTCATAGCATATAAAGGCAAAGAGAGAAAAAAGATCATTTTTGGTTTTCATCGCAATATAGTGTAGTTAAGCCAAGGCTGAGGCTTCTGGGTCTCATTTTGCTGTGATTTTCTCATGTGATACACAGGCTTTGAACATGGGCAATGAAGCAGTCCATTTTTACATTTTTTATTAAGTTTCCCAGCGAGGCCCCCTGGTGCCTTGACTAAAAAAGGCTAGCTCTCCAGGGGACCTGGCTCCAACTGCACTGACATATCCCATGTGTACTCTGATCCCAACTCCAGCTATTTTCATAAATTTAAAGTGACACACTACAACTTTTCAAAGAAGGAACAATCACGTTGCCGACAAATTAAAAAGTTGAGCTCATTCAACAAGACACACTATTTTCAATTAAATTCTCTCAGCTGCTATACAGCCTTCGTTGGCCTGGTGCGACCAGTAGCTTATGGTGGCTGATGTTAGCAAACCTGACCCCAATTAGTCAGTTAGGATTGCTCTTGTTTCACTACTATTTTAATATGCCACAGAAAAGAAAACTTAAAAAGGATCTTGGGAAATTACGCACACAATGTGCCGTTGTCCTGTAACTACCACTTTTAACCACAGAGGCCGCTGTTCTGCAAAAGCCACGTTGTCTCACTTTAGGCCGGCTTTGAATGAGTGTCTTGCTGCTGTTACACATCTGGATCAGTTTCATCTCAGATCGGACACAAAAACATGCGACCATTAAGATGCATTATTTTACAAACAAATAGGCAATGTGATTCCGTATTTCAGCAAATACCAGTGGGTGAGGGATCCGCTCCGTACCTCAGCAGAGCTTTTGGCAGTTTCGTGTTTGCTACCACACATTCCCAGTTGTTAGGGTTTTCGTGTTATACGGATACGCCCTGTCTGATTTGAACAGCTGCCAAGCTATCAACAAGACTATTAACAGGAGGGAAGAGGGAGGGAGGAGGGAGGAGGGAAGGATGGAGGGAGGAGGGAGGGAGGCGGCGGGGATACGGCCCTGTGGTTACAGGGCGTGAATAAAGCTGACAGGGCGCATTACATCTTTTTACATAAATACTTTTTTACACCACGATGGGAGGGAGGGATATTGGTTTGAGTTTGGCAAAATCAAAATCAAAATCAAAAAACAACAACTCACAATTACATATGAATCAAACTGGTAAAACTAGCTCCACCATTATCTCACAAACACACAAAAGCAAAACGCTAGGAATTCGTCTCCCCACTTGCCGAGAAGAGAGCACAGCTGTAGCTAAATAAGGATGCGCGGATGAAACGTCATGTGTGTGCGTGCGTGCGTGCGTGTGTGTGTGTGTATATACAGAGATTAATGCCTCGCCACAATGGCCGTGCATGCGCACAGCGTTATCGCGGCGGGCCTCTCAGTGCGAAGGCTACTGAAATGGGAGCACGGTTTAGGATGTGAGGAAATGAAGACGCAGTTTTAGGGAAGTAGGATTTAAAGGCTTTCGAATGAACGCTGGACTCACATGAAAGGTACGCGTAACGCCCAGGGCCAGGTCCTCCGTCTTGATCTTCCAGATCAGTGGCTGGGGGGAGTTGATCACCAAGACCAGTGGCTTCTGGTGGCGCAGCAGAGACTGGATCGGCTTCAGATGCAGCTCAACCTGGTAAGGCAAAAGAAAGGGATTAAAGTTGCATAAAAAAGGCACAACACACCTGTACATATTTAGGCACAAACTCCTTCACAGCGCGTCACGTGATCCCGGTTCACACGGCCGCACTGTGCAAACGTCAAAGCTCTGATATTCCCGAGTTCACTGATGCACAACCAAAGCCACTCGGCGTACAGTTACTCTCCTGCTGTAATTGCTGTGCTGTGATCTAGATTGTTCTTCTTTATCGGGCTTTCGCGGTTGTTTATGCACTCCCTTTGCTGATAAACTCACAAAGGCGGCATGCTGCGTTCTCCCTAAAAGGCACTTCACTTCGCTCTGATACGAAGCCTCAGCGGGGTCTGAACTTTCACACAGTGGAGTTCTTTGTTAGCGGGGGAGGAGGGGTGGGGGGGGGTGAATAGTAAGCGGCGGGTCCCTGTTACTATCTCTACAGCACGCAGCTATGCCTTTTGGTTCTCAGCCTGCCATTTAAAATAGATTTTCACAGTCGGGTAGTGAGACGTGGGTGGGGGACTTAAATGTTTTGGGACATACTGTTGTTTTCTTGTTTCCACCATTTGGACCAAATCTAGTCAGGTGGTTAATGGCCTGAGCGTGCACTCGGCTTAAACTTCTCCCGGCCAAGGATCTGGCTTTCCATCGGCCTCCTCGCGGATCAGCACAGCTTTTAAATAGTACCACTTGATTGGTAACACTGCCATTGACGCCATCTCTGACTCTCCCGTTTTGATGGGAAGCGATACTCTAGAGGCTATGGTGATCTGTCTGACACTGTCCTTTAAACTCCCTGGACTAATCACATTAGCCCCATCCTGTGTGTCAGCAGTGAAGGGCCGCAAATCACTAATTCAACCCACAAGGATTCACATTATAGGATCGTGAACGACCCCTGCGGGAATTTAACGAGTCACAGCTCGCCATAAAAACACCGGCCCGGCGCTTTTGTTCCGCTGAAAATGGAACCAGCGATCTGTAATTAGGATGAGGGTGTTGAAGTTGACCAATGAAAATCCTGACTGTTAGCCCCTAACCCTAATCCCATTTTTTTGTCCGATTAATATGTCCTTTGTTTGCCTGCGTCTGTCCTATTGACGCCAGAGGCTACAGTCTGTATCATCATGCTAGGAAGTCTTTCCCGAGATAAACAAGGAGATCACGGAGCTGCCTCATCAGGTAGGGATTTAATGACGAGTTACTGAAAGCTGGTAGATAGTGAAGACTACTCTGAATCTTCCAGTTAAACATTCTCAGCACATTATATAATTTCTGGAGCTTCTAACAGTAAAAGCTCAGTGCCGAGCTGTCAACGGTATCATTAGGGGGTCCTCAGACATACAGTTTCTTTTTTTTTAGAGAATGAGTTTGTGCTCATATGCTTGAAAAATCTTGACTCAACCTATCGTGTCCTCACAGTGGGGTTGCCAAGCAACGCGCAGGCAACCCCTGGAGTCTGTGGCTGGGCCAAAACCCACAAGTGGTCTCAAGATATAACAAGATACAACATGTCAATGAGAGTGCTTCAGAGGTGCTGGGAGGTGGACTTTGTCCCCGTTGGACGGAGCCAGGCTAACTGTTTCCCCCTGTTTCCAGTCTTTATGCTAAGCTAACGAAACTGGCTGTAGCTTCATATAAATCATCCAGCTCTTGGAATAAAGAAATATGCTCGCATGCCAGACTCCTGCTCTCTATTCTTTCCAGTAAAGTGTGACTTATTTTTTTCTTCTGGCAGATGCGCTGCGTTCAAAGACTTGTCACTGTGATGCTGCATGAAGCTATTTAACAAGAGACAGCGACAGCACAGACAGAGTGAACACGAAGCATCAAAGCCTAATTACCAGTCCTCCACAGATGTAAGCCCTGGAGGAGAGCGACACAAATGAGTGTTTAGAGACGTGGTCCATGAAAGTGCTGCACAAATCATTAAAAAGTCCCCTCGAGAGAGAGGAAAGTGGAAGAAATTACTGAACAGTTATCTATGAAGTAAACTGGATGGTGATCCAAACAAATAGATCAGAGACTCAGTGACTCACTGCTCTCTCTCTCTCTCCCTTTTATTTATTTATTTATTGCATATTTTGCTCCCCCTTAGTCCAGAGTCTGGAAAAAGCGAGTGCATCGCTCCTCTGAGAATAACAACAACCAAGATATAATCATACCTGGCTTGGCTTTGAGGCCCTGGCTCCGAGAGATGGAAGAGAGAGGCAGAAGAAGAATGGGAGCGAGGGGGAGAGAGAGTTGGAAAAGAGGAGGAATTTCAAAGTCAGACAGAAACATTTCCAGGAGACGTGAGTCACCTGAAAAACACAGGCATAAACAGAGCTCCGCGGAGAGGAAGTGCCAAGAGGCACCGGCGGGCGAAGAAGAGAAAGCGGCGGCGATCGTCCGCGGTTATCCAAGGTTTGAGCAAGTAAACGGTGATAGCGGAGAGCTGGATCAGTTCTGACGAGAGCCGGGTTGATGTAAGCACCGGACTCAGCAGCAGCAGCTGGTGTGCATCTCCTCTTCTGCCCGAGGAGATGCCGTCATGAGGTCCGGCGAGATGGGCAAACGAACGGGCCTTGGCCGTGGTTGCGCTCTCCTTTTCGAAGTGTGAATGTCGGGATCGTGCCGGAAACCCAGCCGCGTCCGCATATGTGTTTCCACGCTTGACGAACGATGAATATTAGCGATGACTCAGTACCAGTCATTTTTTATGCTTACTCTTCCTCCCTGCAGAATTAGTAGACTTGCTTTATTGGAGAATAGCCACCAACAAGGCTGCGCTGATGCAGAGATTAAAAACTAACTGCTGCTATTTTGTTATTTAAAAGCTTTTATGAATTGGGTTTTCATCAGCAGTAACTTAACAGGACTCATACGGCATGTCTCAGCTGGACTCCAGCCCTGTTTTTTCCTAATCTCTTCCTTTTGCTCTCCTCAGGAGACTCCAGTTCAAAGGGGGGGGGCATGTATGTTTGATAAGTAATTCAGGATTGTGCCCACATGCTGTCCACACCTCACTGAGATCAGAACTCAGTGTAAGCCAGGCAAACTCGGCATGTGGTCAAGATCCAGTCTCGGGGCGTACAGACTTGGCATTTAGTGCGTCCCGGCGTGACCGGATGACAAAAGTCCCATTTAAAGAATACAATTGGTCCCAAAACGGCCCGAGTCACACAGCCGGGGTGTGGAGAGACGAGGTGCAGAAACACCAGGCATCAGAGTGCCTCTAATGGCGTTGGCGAGGATCAGGTGGCGCTGAGTTGTCCCTCTTGCAGCTACCTTCAGGAGGCCACGCCTGATTGATTATCAGGAGGCTGGCACAGGGTTTTGGGGGTCCGGTGTCCATTACAGTTACGGGGGTGGAGGGCCGCATTTTGCCAGCAGCCACGGATGGAGGGCCTGTCTACCCTATCACGTTACTGAAACTACACTCCACACAGGGGACGACAGCTGTAGCAGCATAAGCTGGGAGCCTACGGTTCGTGGCGGTAGCATGTGTAAACAATGGAAATGTTGAAAAAGAAACAATACAGCTTTGACTTTAAGCTCTGAATCAACAGCAAACAAAGCGCCAACTGGAGAAACAACCCAAAACGATATATCACACGCTGGCCTTAATTGTATGACAAAGCCACATGGGTTAGGTTTAGAACGTGCTGATGCCCCGTGACACTGTAATTATAACGCCTGCTTTGTTTGTCCTTCGCTCTTGAGCATGTGGTTGCAATTTCGTGACCTTTCAGGGCCAACTACATCCCACTAAGTTTCAAGTGCGCTTCATGAACGCAGCAGTGCGATGCTTTCACAATATTAACCAGCAGACGCCCTGCAGTCGGGGCTCGGTATCAGTGCGGCTCCGCGTCCTCGCAGTTTTTTCCTCTATTGACAGAGCGGATCAAGCGCCTGACGAGCCTGTGTGTTGATGCGGAGAAAAACCACAAACATCCTTTAATTAGCCAAAAAAGTGGGACTAATCTAGGAACACACTCTCCCTCCCAGGAAATGATAATCAAAGAGAGCACAATGTATTCCACAGCATTAAATGGAGGCGGAGCAGCGTCTGAACAACAACAACTGGGGTTTTTAAAATAGGAGACACTCAAAATGGAACTACATCCAAGATTACAAAAGTAAAGAAAACAGAGAGGGCTGGCTGAGAGCCGGGAAGTCATGTCTCCAGGAGGAGAAAGGCACACTTGCCTGGGACCAATCGCAGCGCGTTATCTGATGCCTGCGCATGTGCGTGTGCCTTGTCTGTCTGGATCTTGGTTCTTTCTGGATCACAGAGGGCGCACAGAGGGGAAGTGGGAGCCGGACCGAAACCTGCTGACCCCTTTTATCAGCGCCACCCACATATTCGAGTGCGAGGGGGGGTGGGGATGCTACCTGGAGCCGCCACCTCCCCCCCCACCCCCGAACTGCGATGGCAATCTGTCTGCGCGCGGCTTTTCGAACGCCCGAGCTGCAGGAAAAACAGCCTGGAAAGACGTCAACATGAGAAGGGAGCTGGATAGCAATCTGTGAAGGCAGGGGGGGGGATAGACCGAGATAACGCTGATTAAACTCGAACAGGAATTAAAGTCAAATTTTTGCACAACAAAATTTCCAAAAAGGAAGTTGTATTTATTCATATTTCATTTTATTATTTATTCATATTTTATTTCTATTTAATACCTACTACCTTCTACCTACGTGTTCACCGGAGTTCCATCTGACAATGTTGGTACTGTGAGTTCATTGGTAATATATAAGTGTGTGCAGGCACAAATAATGGTTTGTAATATCGCTTCCACACAGCCAGTTGATTAGCTTTGGGCTGATGTTCCATTTGTGGATTTCCTCTGTGACTTTGGATGTTCTACCTTTGTCATAAAATGTATTCACAGCTGGAGAACACCAAGGAGAGAAAAAAAAACATAGTGTCCTAGTGAGCAAAAACTGTATGACATTCAGTAAGCCCTAAAAGCAAGTTTAAATAAAAACGTTGCCTGCTTTCTGTCTGTGTGTGTGTGTGTGTGTGTGTGTGTGTGTGTGTGTGTGGTTTGTCCTGTGTGCGAGCCCTCCTCTTATCTGACACTGTGCTCTCGCCAGCTGTTTGTGCTCGGTGAGCTCCTCCAGCTAGTCACTTCGCACAGTCAAAAGATATCTGCGAATTCCAGCTGATAAAGCAATCATCTGCTCTGCCTCACCCTGATTCGGAGCCAGTGGCTGTGTTTGATGTTTGCCTTTGGTAAGCTGATTAGGGCGAGATGGCAGATATCACCGGCCCCTTATGTTTATTTTCTGCCCCATCACCCGGCCGTCTCCACAGACAGGCCTCTTGTTTTGAGTTGCTTGAGTTTTCTCTCTGCCGTTTGCAGTAACTGTGTGTGTGGAGGGAGGGGCGGAGGGGGGGGGGGGGCGCACTGGGTGTCTTCTATAGTGCCACGCTCTGCATCGGCGCACATTCGGTGGCGGTGGCGGTGGTGGTGGGTTGTTAGCAGGGTGCAAAAGGCCACTTCAGCATGTGACAAGAGGAACATATGGGAAAGTGTTCAAACTTGATACCTACACCGAAGAAAAAAAAAAACACTTCAGGATGAGGTCATTGTTTTGGTAGAGCTTAAGTGGCAAAACACCAACACCTTAAGGTCAATAGTCAACCGACAAAAAATATATTTTGCCTCGAAATCCCTGGGGGTTTAAAAGCTTGGCAGAAATTTGAGCCGTCAGTCTAGTTAACAGCAGATCTGTCTCTCTTTCTCTCTCTTTCTCTCTCTCTCTCTCTCTCTCTCTCAGATCTTTTTTTATACAATCTAATTGAACATTGTGAAAATGTGAAAATGATTTAACCATTATTTGAGGAAATCACTACCCAGGGCCACACGAAGCCCCTGACCTGGCACTGCAGCCTTCGCTATGACTTTGCTAGTCTTATTCCAGGACACTGGCTCTCAGCGTGGTCTTCTATTTAGAGGCCCCACGGGGGTATAAGAGAGAAAAGGGGCTTCTGTTTGTTTGATCGGGACCACTGGAGCTGAGGAAATCATCACTCTCGGTGAATAACACTTAAAATAAAATAAAAACAATATTGTACAGGCGAGCCAGTGTTGGTACTGGTCATTTTGTGGTTAGGAACCTATGAAACAAACAGCCCATTGTCTGAAAGAGACGTTGAGTAAAAGTATGTACTATAAAAAAAAAAAATTAAAAAAAATTGTTGGTTTGAAATTGCAAACCTGGGCCAAATAAAGCCAGCCCACAAATCTCACTCATTGTGGTCTGGCAATGCTCAGAGGGCATTGTTTATGGTGGTCATTCAGATTTATAAAAAGGAAAAAAAGGGACCAATGGACCTATTTCACAGTAGACATTTTGACTTGTCATAGTTGGAAAAGCACAGGGGAAACTGATGAACATTAGCAATGACTCAGTACCATTCTGTGTCCCGGGAAGCTATTCCAGTGAGACAGCACCTCTCCTAAGTGGAAAGCAGCAATCCTTAATGGCATTAAATTGTCTGCCGTGAAAAGCATCTATGCACCATCGACTAGTCCAGGAAAACACTTTTCTCGAAACATTACACTTCTCCTGAACTACTCATTGAAATCAGTTTCTAACTCAACAAATTGAAAATGTTCTTACAAGAGTCTACAGCCAAGCTAGCAGCTTTGTGACGCCGTAATTAGGCTTTGAGATAAATGCTAATGCCAATATGCTAACATGCTCAGAATGACAATGCTAACATGCTGATGTTAAGCAAGAATAATGTTCACCTTGTGCACTATCTTAGTTTAGCATGTTAGCATGCTAACATTTGTGACAGTCAAGTCTTTAAAGTTTTTCGTCATAAACCAAAGTATTGCACCAATTTAATGTTTAACCTGATAATGGACGATATGTTTAAGAGTCGTTACAATTCTGAGTGCGACATGAATGTGTGTCAAATTTCATGGAAATTCATCCAACAACCTCATGGTTTGTACTAGAGGAAAAGTCTGTGGCTCACCAAAGTCATTAGGATGCATCATCTGGGAACCAAGAATGCCATTACAAATTTCATGGGAATAGTTTTTTAGATATTTCAGTCTCGACCAAAGTGGTGGATCCGTCCCTAGAGCCATGCTGCTAGAATGGCTGAATGGTAGTTTAGTAAAAACTTGAGCTGTACATTTTTGGGCTGCCTTCTCAAGCCTTATCATGACCCCCTGAGACAAAACTGTCATTTTCAACCATATAATTAGCATTGACTCGACTCGATCAGTCTTCGTCAAAGCTTGCAGCTAAGAACGTGCCAGCTCAAAAATCCAAACAAAGAGCAACAGGATAGCAAATTGTAGGAAGAAGATATGCAGGATGAGACCTTTTGTAAAATGTACACAAAATAACAGCAAGTATAACGCAGAGGTAGAAGTAAAATGAGACTGAACCCATCGTAAACAATACGAAGGATCAGGGCGTTGCATTGAATCGATACTGCCATACTGTACCACAATAAGGACGTAGTCAGTGGCTCATTGGTAAACATTACGAACCGTAACCGGGCAACTGAACACTGGACTTGAGCTCAGTAGCTGGGATGCTGTACTCGACTTAAGTCACTTGATTTGTGTGTGGGAATGCTTGCAAAAGTAGGCTGAACCAATTTC
The DNA here is from genome assembly GCA_016806645.1 of Ophiodon elongatus. Lineage (NCBI taxonomy): Eukaryota > Metazoa > Chordata > Actinopteri > Perciformes > Hexagrammidae > Ophiodon > Ophiodon elongatus. The sequence continues at coordinate 899,776 of JACSYO010000313.1, read as the reverse complement.
CAAAGTTTTATGCTGATACAAGAGCCTGACAGCTCTTACACGTCATTTTAAATGAACAACAGCTTTATTAAATAAAATAAGCACTGATGACCACACTTTAATAAAGAAAATCTGACTTTAAGTTTAAGCTTCAATCATACAAACTTAAAATCAAGCACAGACGTCTTTACTTTCCCCCTCAGCAGCACATGGCTCGTACGCCCCTAGAATACCATCCAAAATATTTTGGTGGGTATTTCTCGCTTTAGGCTACTTGGATGAATGATTCGCATATTTTCTCCTTCTGCTGTGTTGTTCCACGGCGACTGACGGGCCCTGTGAGTGTGAGCGTATCCCGGGGGTCGAGCGCGACGGCGCAGTCACCGCCGAGGTGTTCTGTTGCACTTAATAACTCAGCTGCGGTGTGTGTAGGTTGGCCGGGAGCCAAAGTGTGTATCCTGAGTCAGGTCCAGCTGTGCATTTCTTTTTCCGCGGATAGCAGCTCGTACCCCCCTTTCGTTAATACCCGTGCTGAACGGGTTCACTGGTGCAGACAGGAAACAATTCATTGCTCTCGCTGCCTCGCTGGAAACCTCGGGACAGAGCGGCGGGGCCCGCCACTTTCGCACGTGGACGGTGAGGGAGATGTGAAGCGGGCCCTCACACGTCGCGGCCCATGACCACGCGGTCCCCCTTTTGTACGCATCAGCGCACGTACACACCGTGTTGCAACAGGAGATTTTAGTCACAGCCACAGGCCAGACATTGCTTCCTCCTCCCCCCATCGGCAGAGGTGAGAAGGGGCACTCTATGAGAAAAATCTACATAATCATAGACTGACCAGGCACCTCTTGCTGCTGACTTTGAAAATAAGCAAAGGACACACATCTGGAAGCAAACACAGGAAAAGACCCATTACCGGGAGTGAACTCAGATTTGGACGCTTCCAAATCTGACAGCCAAAAGCACTGAAATTAAAGAAATAGTTCAATTTATTTATGAAAATACCCTTTTGGCTCTCCTGTTGAGATTTAGATGAGAAGATCAATATTGTGAATTGGCACAAACTGAGCATGCGGATGGACGGAGGAGAGATGGATGACGCAGCAAGAGTGGTTTGAGAAGTTTACGTGACCCGTTTTTATTTTCGCCGAGAAGCTGGGATGCTGTTGGAATCCACCGTAACGCTTGTGAATCCAAACTGACAGCGGCTATTGTGGAATATCCCTGTAAGAGAAGCGGATGTGCAGTTTCATGGCTTGTTTTTGGGAAGTATGTTTAAGAAACCCTCCGCAGAGAAGCGATGAACCTCCTCACTTCCAACTTTACTCGCTTTCAGGTAGCTTTCAGAAATCAGGAATATGTTTCACGCTTTAGACTGACATTGATCAAAAGGGAATAATAAAGTGCACCGTGGCCCTTTTTTCAGAGTCTCTTACGTGAGAGCATCCTTGCCCCAAATGTGGTCACTGGCTTATCAACGCATCGTGCCTCAACAGATCACAGATCAGGGCCAGGCTGTGTCAGCGAGACGACAGCGTGACGCACTGCGTGCCCTCCAACACAGCCTCGCTGAAGGCCAAGCAGTTAAGGAAGATGCTGCTTGCGTCCGAACCGGCCAATCTGTGCCCACGACCCAGGTGGAAATCCAATCAAGGACCAGAGTGGGAGGGTGGATCTTATCTTATCGCAAGCGGGAAGACCTCCACTCACGGAATGAGCTTCTGCTGGGCCACCTAATCTCAACCAGAGCTGTTGGAGTAACCTTCCAACAGCCAAGGCTGTGGGCAGAGGGAGGGGTGGGGTGGGTGGTGGGGTGGGGGGTGGGGTGGTTGTGGGGGGCGGGGGGAGAGAACAGACAGCTGGATGTCCGCCTCCTCCGCAAACGTCCTCACTTGACCACGGAGGTGATGGGTTACCAACAGCTGGAGAAATCGACTTGAAGAGATGGATTTCACAGAAGGTTTTACTGGACTATCTATTACAGTTATGCTGCGAGCGGTAATTTACAGAGCTAATTATTCCATACGTCTGTTGAGAACCAATGCAATTAACAATGTAAAATAAACATGCTCCTTCTTAAGTTTTTATTTTGTAGATGCATTAAATTCAATAATGAAAACTATGTAGAAGAAAAGCACATTTAACTTTGGACAAGATAAACAAAAACATCTGTTTCACTACCGTGTCAGTTGACTGTATTCCTGAACCACTACCTGGTCCGTCACTACCAGCAGAAGGGGCTCTTGAGAGCCAGTGAAAGTACGGTTTAGACAGCCAGTCTCAAGGGTTGTGGCAGCTTCAACAGCAGCAAAATAAAATATGGCTAAGATTGTTTGACTTTGTGAAGTGTCCTCATGGAACAGATTTTAAAGGTGAAAACTCTGTACTATGTAAAGATTACGCTCAACAAGCTGTCCCGTAAAAAGGGCCACAAAATTGGTCTGAAAATAAAACCCAATTCGGTTTGTTTTGTGTAAATATCGATCTGTGTCTAATCATAACCCACCTTGACACAAGTACTGTATATATACTTGGCAGGACACGGACGTCTGAATAAATCTATTAAAAAACATTTTTGTTTTTGCAACATAAACTGCACGGCTGAAATTGAAAAGCAAGAGTTCCCCGTTTTCTGTTCTAAATCAGCGTGTTTTGTCTCCTTTCTTTCAGAGGTAAGTGTATGTTTGTTATACATTTGTTCGCGTGTTTTTTTTCTTCTCCTGTGTGAAACAAATCAGTCCATTCTTAATAACTGTGACTGTTTGTTCCACATGCGGACAGGGTATTTATAATTCAATAAATACTGATATTAACTGGATTACACGGCTCGTCTGTAGGACAATGGAAACTTTGTAACTGCCCCGTCACTGGTTCCAACTCCTCCACATTACATTGTGTGGCGACAACGCGAGAGATTACAAGAGACGTTGTTATGTTGTCTTTATCGTTTAAGTTCAGAACAAGCGCAGCCTCCGGCTCCAGAGAGTCGTTTCAGTATTTACCTGCTGACGCAGCAAACGCAAACATGACTGTTTCTGTGCATTCGGCCGAGGCGATGTCTAAGCCTGCATCAGCAGCAAAATTGCAACAGCAAGTGTACACATGCTGCTTTTCGCACTAATGTGACTAAAGGGAGGGCGCGGGGGGTGGGGGGGGGGGTGGGGGGTGATGACAGTTTGAATGAGCACACTGAAGAGATCTGCTCAAAACAAATAGGCGGTTGGAAAATACCTCTGTGCAGACATTTAAATGACTGACTAATAATCCGTGTCTTTTTTCTTTCTTTCACCCCTCTAGAAAGTCCCGAGTTAGGTGAGGTGAGCTCATCTGATCGTGAGGTCTACTGTACCTGGTGGAGCTTCCCATGACAACAGCCATGCTTCCATCCAATTGTGAAAGTCGCGAAAAAGAAATAAGAATTCGGTGTGTTTTCATCGACTGGTTTTGGAGCAAACAAACGGGTCTGCGTAGTTTCGCCAGAAGTCGGCGCCGTGTTCTCCGCATTGGCTGTAATCGGCGAGTAAAGAGAGCAGAAGAAGTCGAGGTTGCGACGCGGGAATGAAACGAGTCGCCTTGGCCGTCCAACAAATGCACAATAGAGAAGGAATGGAGAGGAATTGGTTTCTACTGGGCCCGTCAAGCAAAAATACCGCAGTAAAACACTGATAGTAAAAATGGCTTTCCCCGTGTACTATTTCGGTCCAAAGTTTAATCTCAAATCTCTTTTTTTATTTTTATTGAGGAGTTAATTAGGGTGGCAGACAATATGCCTCCAAGTTTAGCTCTTTTATTAAGAGTGACTCACTTCAGCCGGGGTGTTGCCTGGTCCCTCTGGAACGCGTCCTCTCAGGTTGATGATGTGGACCTCCTGGGGGAGGCCGGTGGTTCCCCGGCTCGCGCAGCCCGACAGGGCGGTGAAGCTCTTCAGCATGGCCTGCACCGGGTGTCCCGTCCCCACCGGCAGCAGCTCGCACGGGCTGCGAGACATCGGCCCTGCGGCGAGAGAGAAGAACAGCGTTGACCTACGTATGCAAATGGTGTACGAGCTCTGGTGTACACGGGCGTGTCCCACCGTCGTAGTGATCTCCTCCCGAAAAAAGGAGTCGGTCGTCATCTTTCCCTTTCTCTTGCAAGTAAACCCTCGTTGTGAAAAGCAACTAATACCAACACATTTCACACATACAAAATAATTCAGCAAATGCACTTTTTTTTCTCAGTCCTCTATAATGTAGTTTTTCCCCTCTGGATAATGTAGCGTCTCTCAGTCTGGCCACCTAGAAGCTAAGTAACACGTGAGGCAAAGAGTCAACACACTGCATTCCAATTTTAATTCTCTGTAGGCAATTTCAACCGTTTCTATTTTCCTTTAATGGTCGAATTTGACATGTAATCGCTGAGGAGGAGAACCAGACTTTACAATCTGAAGTGCACTGCGTCTGGTAGAGCCTGTAAGTCACCATGTGGCCTTCACTCGTTGCCTTGGAGATGCACGGTCCACAGTACAGCAGTAATGATCCAGTGCCAACTATCAGAACCTCTGAAGCAGGTGTATCTGATTAGTATCACAAAAATACATTAAAAAAAAATTAAAATCAGTAAATTGCTGTTGCAAAGGTTTCTCAAAAGGTCACGTCAGACCTTTTTCTCTGTGAATGAGTACTGCGAAGATAGTAACGTCACAGGTAGGTAGAAACATTTGTTTAAATTGGAAGCACTTTAAAAGAGGAACTAAACATCGAAGTCCGTTTACGGGTCTCGGGTAGTGCTCCTGCATATGGGAATTTTAAGTTGTGTAAAGCCTTGAGTGTCTCCAGAGCGTGCTGCACAAAGTCTGATAGTTGTCCTCAAGTGATGTCACTCGAGTCAGCCTCGATTGAAAGACTGAATTGAAAATGAAAAGAAAGTCTTCTGATGTGGAGTTAGAAATAAAAGTTAGCTTACCAGACTGTAGCTTACATTAGCTGGTGTTACAATAAACACACTAGATTCTCCAACCCGGACTGTCGGCAGTCCTTTTGCATTGTGGGTAATGTAGGCCCCAGATGTTGACACAGAAGAGGAATGCGTGGAATAAAAAAAGATGATATCTCTTTCTTTTTCTTTTTTTTTTTAAACAATGACAACGATATAGATGTGCAATACTAAATTGGTGCAGTGCTCTTTGAAGAGAATACAAAATAAAGAACAAATAATAATAACCTTTATTTAACCAGGTAAAATCAATTGAGAACCAATTCTCATTTTCAATGACGACCTGGCCAAGAGGCAGTAGCACAGTCCACACAAGTTACACAAACAGCACAGATACAATACAGTATGACAAACAATGAAAAAATGGCTAAAAACAACCTAAATAAAATAATAAACACTATGTACAAAATAAAAGGCAGATTACTGGATGTTATTTGTAAAAAATGGAAGAAAGAGAGAGAAGTGAGGGCTGGTCAGCAAGTACAGCAGTCAACTATGACTTGTTGCAGCTTTTGTTTGAACATGTTGAGAGAGGCGAGAGAAACGTCTTTCTTATAACGACGACTTGTTTTCTAAAATTGTATCGACAGCGGAAACATAAACAGGTCTCAACCAAAAGGCTCAACTGGCTGCTTCTCATTTTGCCAATTCTACGAGTGATGCTATCGCTTTTAAAATCTGATTTGATCATCACAATCTGCTCATTATCGTCACTGATCTTTATTGCCCATGAAATTCCATAAACGGGTTAGCGATGGAAGCTTATCGTCATCATCGCTCCCTCTCGCTCTGTGGTAGACGCTCTCATTCCCGTCACAGACATCCCAGCAGCCACGACTACAGAAAGCAGGAACTGAGCCCGGTCGTGCACGGACACCGTAACCTCCGCCGGTCGGGTCTCTTAACAGGGTTTCGCCCGCTGCACAGTCAGCTGTAATGAACAGTTCAGTGACCTCATAATCTCGTTCGGGGTGTAACCACAAGTACACGCCCATCTCACACGAAGCCGGGGTGGCACACACAAAAAAATACAACAACACAGCGCTGAGGTTCGAGTGAGGTACCAAACAGCCTGTTCCCATTAGAGCGACATGTATACTGTGGGAACGCTGGTTTTTCTTTTTCTTTCTTTTTTTCCACCGGGGTCAGCCCTCGTGTTTTTACCCCACGGCCTTGTGCCAGCCGAGGCCTGCTCACATTTCAAAACACATCACGCTACACGCGCGCAAGGCTGCCAATTGCAATCAGATGGAACATTTGGAAATCGTTAAGAGTCCGAGTGAAAGACAGTTAGATAACAATGTTGTAACAATCCTCAGCAGCGGGGGTACAGCTGAGGGGGGGAACTATATTCTTTGGTTCAGAACACATAGCTGTTGTTTTTCCCTTCCCGTGCTTTCCAATAAATCTATGGTGCATCAGCATGAAGCCAGAGATTATAGATGGCATAGCTCACCCTCTCCTTGTTTTGAGAAGAAAAAAAGAAAAAACACAGGCTTTATTGTTACCATATTTGTCTCCTGAGACAAATCCCAAGCCCTCGACAGATGTCTCAACCTGAACTTTGTGCTGCCTCTTGTCGATTGTGAATCACTCCAGATAGATGAACTCGTATTGGGGAGCATAGATAATAACGCTCGGCAAAGTCTTTTTTTTTTTTAATGGTGATAAAAGGACAAGGCTTGTTAATGGCAAAAACCTGTGGTGCATCAATATTTCAACCCCCGCTTTAACCCCTCCCTCTTCCCTTTTCTTCCCAAAGGAGTGAAGCCTAACCATGTCATCCAGCATCACTCCCACAAACACGTCTGAGGGCACTCCAACTCACTTTTTCCCCTCACACATGGAGAATAACAAACAACTGCCGGACAAACAAAGAAAAATGTAGTTCTTTCTGGGAGACTGCCAAAACATTACAATACACATTGGGCAATGATCTGTTTTTTTTGGTGGTTTTTTTTTATGCTTAAAAATACAACAGAAAAGGGTGGCGTGTAGGAGAAGGAAAAAAAGTGCCATATGGATGGAAAAGTAGGGCATTCAAAGTTTTATGATAGTGATTTTGCTGAGTTTAAGAGAGGCATGTCTGTGTCTGTACAATACTTTGCTCTAGAGCAAAGAAATCTCAACAAATATCCGTGGTGTTTATGACATTTTCAAAAGATGCTCGTGGTCCCCAGAAGACGATCCCTGATCCTTTTTGGTGATGTCCCTAACCATGACTACCACTGATGCCAGGTTAACACTGGCCTGGTGATTCTGCTCCTCAGATACACTTAGTGTGTGTGTGTGTGTGTGTGTGTGTGTGTGTGAGTGAGTGTGT
>JACSYO010000313.1:850000-890000 GCA_016806645.1 Ophiodon elongatus | reverse complement strand
CACCAGCTTGTTGTGCTCTGCGGTTCACACAACGCTGCGCTCAGCGGGGCGTTTCTGATAGCTGCCGTGTCGATCAGATCAGACTATAGCCAACAGCGTCTATCGAGAGATGCTCGTTACCAGGCAGCTATTCAAAGGATCCTCGTCACATCTCCGAAATCACTAGGCGAGGTGCCCTCGAACCTCAAACGTCTTTTTGTGGAGGGCGAGTCAGCAAGACGATGCAGCATTTTTAAGAACTCTCCCATGAATGGCACAGGTGTGAAATCACATTTAAAAAAGTGTGAGGGAAGTTTTATGGTTTTAGCTGTGACAAGTGACAAGTCGGAGGGAGAGTTCTGGGGTGGACTTTTTCTTGGCCCTTTTCCGTTTCCACTACGGTTTGCCCAAACCACGTTATCTTCATACTTCTTCAACTCACTGGTTACCATGAACAACATCGCTAAAGCATATTACACATCAAATAACAGCTGCTTGACGATACTCAGTATCTGGTATTAAAAAGAAAAGTAAGTATCGGATCCTGTCACACATTGTAACTGAAGATCCTACTGTATCATTTCACACTTAACCTGGCTTACTGTGAAACCGGGAAATGAAAAACAAATTTCTGAAGAAACTTATGTGCGGCTGAAAACTTCCTGTTGAAACGTTTGAAATAGTTGAAATGGTGAAAAAGAAAGTTGAAGCAGAAGTAGGAGTCAGACTGCAGTTACTGAAGCGCTGAAACAAGCTTTGGGTTCAGGTTGAAGCCCCGAGTAAAGTTGGTGCGGTGACATTTTTCTTTTTATTGGTGGTTCATCACGACATGTGTGACTCATTCTACACAAAACGTAACAAGGGCATGGACATGAAAGACTTGTGACTGACGCGCCACCTTAAAGAACCTCTTTTACTCCCAACCACCCACAGCTAAATGTTTATTTCTTCAGTTATGCCTTTTTGGGGGGGGATCTGCACTAAATATACACGGGCTGATTCTAAGAGCAACACTGGATTTGGCATTACAAGACCACGTGTGCGAGAGGAATATATTTTCTGTAACAATATAATAAATATCGTCTTTTTAATTCATTTACATTGCCTAAAATGCATGTAGCCTTGACTGTGATAGTGTAGGAGGTAAGACAGGAAGTGAACATAGTAAATCGAAATTAAAGAGGGAGCATTGTATAAATACTCACTCTTGATATATTTAAACAATGTGGGATCCAGACGGTGATGTCACTTCTCATTCTTTGGCAGCATCCTTTTGGACAATAACCACTTTTACGATTTAAGTGCCGATGTGTCTTTCAGATATGTCGTATTCCAGTCTGTTCCAAACATGTGATAAAAGGACGGCGATTAAAGTCCCTGCCACCATTTTTTACACCTTCTGCCGGACTACAAGCTTTTCAAAGTGTAGCCATGTCGTATTTTGAGGGAAGAAACCGATCGCTATGTGAACTCACGTAACGCAGACTACTGGTAGTTTTGCAGTTCCTGAAAATGGTCAGTCATTTTTTCAACGATTGCAAAAACATCAGTGAAATTGGACCAGACGCAGATTGCGAGAACCTCTGGGAAAGCAGGGGCGGCCTGCAGCCGCAGAAGAAATACTGCTGTAGTGAATTTGTAATGCTCCAAAGTGTTCTGCGTTTGTACTTCCACTGAATATATATATATATATATATATATATACACACATATACATATATACATGTCGGCTGATGTCGTATTAACACACATTTTATATTAGTCACGCGGTTTCTGTGATTACTCCACCAACATAATGGATGGAACACAAATCATTTTGCTGAGAAGATAAACATAAAAATGAAGAAAATTAAAACCTGAAGAATGCGCATACAGTTATCAACATTAGATACTCAAATTATTAGTGTTTGTCTAACAATATTAGACCAATGCTGACAAGTTTAGGGTTTCAAAAAGTGTGAGAAATACCCCCAGAAAGCTTCAACAGCAACGATTTGGGTCTCTTGAAAAACCTTTAAAAAAATGTATTTGTCACTGGCAATTGTCACTAAATAAAAATTGCTTTTAAAATCTTACTATGTCCAGCAGTATTCAGACTGCATAACATTATTTACAACTATGAATACAGAAAACGATTGTTGTGGTGAGATGAGCGAGCCAAGACTTGGGCACCGGAAGTGATGTCAGTCTGTGTGCCAGTTAGGGACAAATCTGATATTCCCACAAAGCCATTTCCGAAGATAAACAAACAGAACCTCCCCCGTGTGTGTGTGTGTGTGTGTGTGTGTGTGTGTGTGTGTGTGTGTGTGTGTGTGTACACATCCTCACAAGTCTAGTTCCCAGAATTAGCATGCAGGCCAATCGTGTTTCTCCAGATTCATAAAGTCAGTGAAGATTACGTCGCACATGTCAACAGAGAGCACCATGTTATAACTTCCTATTGGGAAATAAGGACAACAATGAAACTGAAAGCCTTTCCAGTACAGTTTTCCAATAATGCAAAGATATATTAAGGCCGATTTAATTACAGTAGCACAAAGGGGCCTCTTTGTTTCTATACATCTCCTCCCTATACCTGAGATATCCCAGATCCCATATGAACTACAGGATTAAATGAATCCTCTGGTCTCCTTTCTATTTTACTGCAGGGCACGATTCCCATGAACTACGCAAGCCAGTTTAGGGAACGTAATATTCTGCCCGCTTTTGTTTTCCTAAGGGGCTTTGGACTAAAAGAATCGCTGGCTCTGCAGTGTTGACATTAGCGCAGCCCCACTCACCCCTGAACCTTGAGCCACTACTACAGGAAGTGAGCAAAGCCTTTCATAAGGGTAGTGTAGGTTCACTGCATGGGCCTGCCTCTGAATAGGATTTATCTCTTCAAGGCATAAGAGGAGGAAGCTGGAACGGGATGAAGGGAGGAGGGAACGGGTGATCCTGGAGTCCACTGGGGGAAGTCGTAAACTCACCCATCAAAGTGTGAAATCTGAAGTCGCATATCCTGCAAACCTGTCTGGAACTCAATAACACCCAAAGCACACTCCATTGGTCCATAATGTTGTCAGCTGCCATGCAAATGGGAAAAACAGCTGAAAAGCCAGGAGTTTAAATGGATTTTAATTGATCTCTTTGGGAAATGTGGAGCAAACGCAAGCACACAGAGCTTTTTCTTCAGTATAGCGAGGATATTAATAGGAGATCATACGATACATTACATGCGTGTGGACGGTAAAACGTATGCAACCGGATGCAAAGAAAAACAAAAGTGCCATTAACAATGCATCGCGCTCAGTTGCAAGGGTGAAGGTTAATAATTCAGGAAAAATACGAATGCTCTTTCCTGCATTGGTATACATGTAGACCAATGTAGTAAATTATTAATAACGAGAGGGGTGGGGGGGGGGGGTATCGAACTTTCCATAATGATGATAGTTTCCAAAAACAAGACGAAGCATCTACAGTCACGCTGGCGGCTCCGTGAGGCTGGAGCTGAACGCTGACGTCGGCGTGCCAACATGCTCACAGTGACGGTGCTAACATGCTAATGGTAAGCAGGCATGTGTTTACCATGTTGCCCCATCTTAGCTTAGCATTTCAGCACACACAACATGTGCTAAGTAACAGGAAACTGTTATTGTAATTGATTGAAAAATATATATTAAACTATTCTGTTTGATGAAGATGCAGTAGTTGATATGTTACATGCAACACTTTCCCGTTACTGACAGTGAGCCTGGTTATTATCCATCAGCCCTGACAGATGCAGTGGGCATCTGTTGGTAAAACATCACCATTAGTTGAAACACAAAAAAAAAAAAAACTGACCAATTACGAGCGGCACATGAAGCCACAGGCAAGCCGAGGAGATGGAAGCGGGTACATTTCTCTCTACCTCTGAATGCAGACATAAATCAGAGGGCTTTGAAGAGATGGATGACAAGGCTAATTCCCAGAGGAACACAGGAGCCACTGTGTAAAGTGAGACCGCCGAGCATGTGTGCATGCGACTAAAGACTTTACTGGCTGTGCCGTCACTGTATGTCTTTACTGATGGGCGCTGACATGTGCTGTCTGGACCGATAATATCTGGGAGCAAAAAAAGCTGTCAGCACAAGTCACGAGACGAGAACTGGCTGTTCGTGTTCCTCAAAAGCAGTGAATGGTTAAGTAGCCAAGCACCTATGTTCAGTATCAGTGAACTGAAGCCGTACAGTTTGGGAGTGTAACGTTTCTAGTAGTTAAGAATGTCAAAACGTGAAGTATATTTCCTCCTAATTCATCATGAGGGAGCCCTGTCGGATACAAAATTGTATTTTGTCAACCATTTTTGTTTGATAATGAGAGAAAATGTGTCAAATGTAGCAGCAACCGAAGGGCTGTGCACCAGTGCCCTTAAAGTGAAACTGATAGCATGTGAATGGGAGTTGTGTGTTCTACCTGTGGCCAGAGGGGAGATAAAGATAACTGCTCTGCAACAAACAAACAAAAACCACACACAGTGGCGGTTACCGTGGTGAGCGCTGTTCGCTCTGTTAGCACAGTGAGCTTCTAGCCACCGGCTGAAAGCGTCTCCGCGTGCAGAGACGCTCGTATGGGTTGCAGCTGCTGCGGCAGTGAGCCAATCACGGGTTTACATTCGTCAGACACGAATCAATCACATGGTGATTGGCTGTGAGCAAAACTATACAAATAAAAAAAATTGTTTTACCGGCCACAAAAAAGGATCGATTGCAGGTATCGTTTGACTGGAGAAGTTTTGTTACTACTTGGTGCCTTAAAAAGGCATCGAGGACACACACCCAGCCCGGACCAACAGAATAGTGGCGTCATCCCACAGCGGTTATGTGGCAAGGTTTCAACCAGGGACGGCTTTTGTTGACGTCCAATAAGTGGACTGCATCGGCCATCAGCTTGTGCAGCGCTTTGCAGTACTTAGCAGTACTAAAAGTACCCGAGCTGAAGGGCCTTCGCCCTGGTTAAACGGGAAGATGGAGAGAAACGGCGGGCGTCTCCCTCATCAATCATGGATGTCCATAAAAGCCATGTTCTCCAACAGCAGCTCGGTGTGGAGGGGAGGGGTGGGGGGGTCATGCAGGGTCATCTGCATGCGGGATGGTGTGACCTGTTGTCCAACTGGATACCAGCCTCATTCCTTTTGCGTTGGATTGTCTAAATTGTCAGAAATCCTCAACGTGCTGTATTAAATATCAACCACCGGCAGTGATGGAAAGTCAATATGTTGGACAGGCTGGTGTCAAAGGCTCGCTGAGAGCTCGAAGGACGCTGGTCGAGTTACTGTCTAAAGTCTACAAAATTCCAAAATCCATGTCGTAGATCATACACTGAAAAATTACAATGCATCTAACATTTGCAAGTACTCTTGCACATTTCACCCACGTCATGTTTCAACTCGAGATGGGAAAGATATCATTTCTGGATATAAAAAAAGAGCCTGATTTGGCAATTCCTGTTGGAATTCAACATCTAAGAGGGCATATGGAAAGGATTTCACTAAATCAATAAGAGCAAGCACATTTAGTGCTTGACGTGTTTTAAAAAAAAAGAAAAAGCAAACATCAATCAGATAGCACGTTTAAAAAAAAAAGAAAGTCCTTCCTGCGATCCCGTGATATTTTTACGAAACATCATCACTCAGATGCGATAGTGGAGGCCTTTGAGAAGCAGCAGGTCGCCATCAGCACGGAGCAAAGAGCGAAACAATGCCGGCCCTTTGTGCCAGTGTGTGAGCCCAGTGTGAAGAAGCCAGCGAGGTGAGAGAGGGCAAGGCGGACAGCGTTTTCACACGAGCTGGAGGGGGGGATTGCGGGGGGGGGGGGCTACATTCCTCCGGGGTTCTTCATCTTCAGGAAAGGGAGGGCAAAAAGAGAAGAATGACCTGTCACATGCCACGCTGCCGTCGTGTTTTGACACGCAGAGGACGCTGGGAAGGCCTCTTTACTGGACAGCTCACAAACGGAAAAGTGTGACGTGTAATAATAGGCTCGTTTGAACCGTCACCAGACAATAAATACGCTATTAATAGAAGTTCAGTAAAAAAACTATATTTTTTTAAAGATAGCAGATGATATATATACGCGATGTTGAGGGAATGTAACACATGGATGCGCTACTGAATAGTCACTTCTATAAATGTTATTTTTTTTCATTGTACAGATGCTTAAAATAATGACAGGGCTATATTCCAGCTACCATAACAGCCTATTACAGTGCTCTTTAAAAGGGCATACCACTATATTTAATGGGTATTCTTTCTACAACAAAACAGACGACCACAACTACTCTCTATTAGAAATCTGAAATCAAATTTGTTTGACAAACAAGTGGAAAAAGAGAGCATTTCCAATTGTGTGTGCGTGTGTCTGTGATCCAACCCAATAGTCTGTTAGGGCAAAGTAAAGGACCTGCAGTCTTTTTTTTTTTTGGACGGACACTCGTGTTTTCCAAAAGGCTCGTCCAAATTGGGACATGGTCTTTCAGCGGCAGTCATCTGGTGGAAAAGGAGTGGGGAAGGTGAGGCCCCAGGAGGGGCTGGTCTGATGAGAGACACCACCTGGAAGCCTCCAGCTAGAATCCCATATTAGGACTCTATTTTTGCAGATAAAGAGTCGCGCGCTGAAAAGCTGGCACCTCTGCAGCCTCATTAAGTAACCCGAGCGCCCATAAACGCACACTGGCTGTGGCGGAGAAATAAGAAATTACACCTCATCCAATACGACGCGATTTTCACGCTGCTGCCGAAGGTTATCTGATTAGAGGGAGTCCAATTTAGTACAATTACTCTCTCTATTTCTTCAACGAAGTCACACTCAGCATGACTCGCTTACTCTAACTCCCCCCAGCTCCAGTAGCTTTTTTTCCCTTATTTTTTTGTTATTATAGCGCTGCGAAACACAATGGAAAACGCACGATCGCAACAGCTGTCTCCCATTACTGTCTTTGACCGAAATTATTTACACGCCTGCTTACTGGAACTACGGAGAGGGAGAGAGAGGAGGGGGAGGGAGAGAGAGAGAGAGAGAGAGAGAGAGAGAGGAGGGGGAGAGGGAGAGAGAGAGAGAGAGAGAGAGGAGGGGGCGGGATTCGTTTTACTCCAGCACATTTGCGTCATCGTCTCCTTAACGCGAGGCTGACAAGATACGAAAGAGCTGGTTGCAGATACGAGTCTCTGTGTGAAGTGAAGACCCGTCTGCTCTTCCTCGAGCGGCGGAGTCAAAGTAGATCACAGTGAACGGTCCACCATCCGATTCACACACTGCTGTCAATCAAACCGGGAAACACCGGGGTGACCTTCATTACTCAATGGGCAAAAGACACAAACAGGGCCGTTAAGATGAAGGCCTCACCGTGGGGGGGGGGTGGCAGACCTGTAAAAACACACACACACACACACACACACACACGCGACTCCCGTTGCTACGTAAACAACCCAACCGCTGTGCCTAGCAGCGCGCCGCCTCTGTGCTCCTCGCGTGAATCACGGGGCAACATCTGGTTTAGCGCGCTGGAAGGGACTCTGTTCGGTTTGGCCCGCTGTCCGTGTGTGGAGTGTGTCGATTTGGACCGGACGACCAGCGCCTGCCTGCCTGCCTGCCTGCCTCCCTCCTCCCCCTCCTCCCCCTCCTCCTCCCATTACAGCGGTTGCACAATGCATTTTTATGCAGCCCCCTTTCTTGCTGGCCTTGTGAAAGCATTGCGCATATAGAAACGGAGCTTTTGCTTAACTGTAAAAGGGTGGGGTGGTGGGGGGACATGAAAAACCACTTTTGGCACCACAGGGACTGTGGTGTCTGCCAAGAATGCGGACGGAGAGAAAGTTGTTTACGTTGCTGCAATAAGTAGAAACGTATACGCGCCGTGATTTTGAGCCCAATTCAATTCCCTTTTCCAGTTATTGTTGTATTAACAATCCCGTTGTAAGACTGTGCGGGTCCATAACGAGCAGCCGAGGACAGATTTGCACTAATAGGTCCATCATTCGTCAAGCCGACTCATACGTAAAACCAAGGAAAAGGCGATAGGAGGAGGAGGAGGAGGAGGAGAGGAGGAGGAGAGGAGGAGGAGAAAGTGCTTCAGCGTGTGTTTTTCAGTGAGTCACCGGCCCGGCGTTGTGCCTCCAGTACAACCAGCATCCTGCCGGCGCTGTTCCTGGCGAGTGCCTCAAATTTAATACTTGGCAAATTGCTCCTGCAAGACTCCATTCCACTGCGAAACCCAAACTCGGGCCCAAATGTGCGCGATGTGTTCTTCACAACGTAACCGTTTTGGCAAGCCGGGGAGAGGCAACCGCAAACTGGTGGTAAGGACATGGAGGAAAAAAGTTATAAACAGCGAAGAAAAAAAGAAAATAGAAACCGGAGTGAAGCAGCAGAACGGAGCCTTGAAATATGGACGTCAAGGTGCTCTCGGCCCGACTTTTAGGAGTTATGGGAGGCCCAGATCCTGGATAGCATTACGCAGAGAGAAGACTCATTGCAGACTAATCTAAACATTACGTAAGAGCCCTCCTGACAAGTTTAGAGGGGCAGATGTGACTGTTTACACAGATGCTTCGAGATGATAGGAATAGACAGAAAGAGAGAGAGGCAGAGAGGTGAAAGATAGGCCGAAGTGGTGGTGTGAAAAAATAAATAAAGTGAAAGTTAATTGGGCCAAATGGAGGTGGAAGAAGGACTTTAAAATCTTACAGAATGTGTTTACCCGTTCAAAACCCAAGAGCATCAGAACATTTGTCCATAAATCAGCGAGCTCACTCGCTGCCATGCACTTTGGGGGGAAAGGGCACTTGGATGTGTATCTGTAAATATCTGTCCCTCTGTGGCGCTGCACAACAATGCGTTGAGAAGAATTTCGAGGGAAAACTTCATTCGTGACTTCATTGTGTTGGGAGATCCTGGCATTGTGGTAGAAAATGATGTTTGCTCCGTACCACGTACTCCACTGCTATTGTTTGAGGAGAAAAGTCAGCTCTCCGGAGTGGGGTTCAAGCCTCGGGAGAATAGAAAAGAACGTTGGGAATAATAACCTATGGCGGCAATCAGACTGAGGGCACGAACAAAAAACAAACGCAAACACTTTTTTCGGAGCGCTGGCATGCCTCCTATACCCGGGGGAGGAATGGGGGGGGGTAATTATTCCCGTTCTACCGCGGAAGAGCGACACGGGATGTTGCAGATTCAAGCCTCAAGTCCAAAGCCTTACATTAGGGGAAACCAGTCTCTGCAAACAAGGAAAATCTCAATTTGAAAAAGAGGAATGTACACTAGATTCTGTGTGGTTCAATTGTTGCCAACTTGACAGATTTCTTTGTTAGTTTTTAAATCCCACTGTAGGGCCGAGTGTCAGGTTTAGGTCAGTAAATTGAACATGTTGGTCAAGCGAAGAAAAGCCGATGTGGCTGAATTTTGAAGCCCTTGTGGACGACGGTAACAATTCCTCTAATTAACAGTGGTCAACTCCACCAACAACCGGAAACAACCCTTTCTAACCGGTACAGATGGGACCACAACGCAGCTTCTCACTGGAAACAGAACATTTATTTCTGCGCCATTCAATGAAATAAGGAGTGAAAAGCAAACTGTGTCATTACTGTTGAGAATAACAATGTTGAAGGATCCTTTTCGATTGGACTTTCCCCATGTAATTCATACTCCATTACAATATTTGCAGAGCCACACTGGCTGCCAAATCTGATTGGCCAATCCTGGTGTTTTTATTACCACACCAAACAGGCTGTAATGTTAAAGCAATAATATGCGACATATTAGCCTTGTTTTTTTTAGCAGCAATGTCTATTGGTGGAGGGGATCGGCATGAAATTGAATACAGACATTAATGGTCCCCAGAGGATGCATCCTAATGACTTCATGACTTTCACCTAGCGCCACCGGCAGGCTGACAGTTTGGTTCAGTATGAAATGTCTCCCAATATATTGGAAAGCCTTTCAAATTTTAGTTCAAACATTCATGGTCCTCAGATGATGTCACTGTGTAATCACTGTGGGAGTTCGAATCACTGTGTAATGATATTAATCAACAAAAGAATGACAAAATTGACAGATGTATGAGGGGTTGATATTGGACTAAACTAATTCATTAATCGTTTTTTTCCTATGTTTCAGTCGCTGCCTCCCTGCAGCAGCCAGAAACAATCTCAGCAATGAATAAAAAACAAGATGAGCAAACTTGAGAAGATAAAGTTGATGAAGTAAAGTAAGTGGTAGGGTGTCACAGATACAAGTCTGAGCACTTTGGGGAAACTGTTTATTATATTCAGCAGTACCTATTGGGAGTATAAAAGGTCATACGTAGCATGCACATACCTCAAAGGGACAGCATTTCTCACCAATTGAGATAAAGTTGCTCCTGGGAACGTTGTGACATCAGCCAGGGCCCTGACAGACACACTGATAAGGTACGCACACTGCCTGCCTTCGCCTTGGTTGCACTTTAACTTGGTTATTTTCATTCTCTCTTTTTGTGTTTGCCAGTTTAACTGCTGTCAAGTAACAAGGTACTTGGCGAGTATCCAAGCCTCATTCCAATCAACCTGACAGATACGTGGAGGCCCGCTGAGTGTTTGTATTCTGAGATTGAACTTGTCAGCGCTTTCGTGAATGTAAATCCCCCCCCCTCCCCCACCCGCCCCATCGCTCGCGACTCTGACAAGCACCGTCTAGAAAGGCATGCTGGGAGAAACAGTGGAAAATCCCGGGGGGGGTATGGGCAAGGTTGTGGTTGTCTGACAACACAGCTGGGCGGAGCCCGGTGCATAGTCAGTGTCTTTTATTCCTGATACCACTGTTGCATGTGTTTGACTTTGGCTCCGACCAATGAGAATTGGAAGTTATCTGCGTGGATGTGTGTCTGATAACTGCAGTAGCTTCACGGGCCGCTGAGCGATGGGAAGAACGTACCTGCAGACGCCAGGCAGCAGATTGCAAGAAGCAACCAGGGAATGGGGAATCTTCTCGCCATCCCGCAGCTTCCAGTATGAGGGTGGCGGGCGAACAGGCACCTTCTCCTGCAGTCCTCACGAGGGTCCCCCTGCTCTATGAAGCGGTCGTCGGGAAGTCCGCCTCAAGCCGGAGCTGAAAAAGTGAACAAGAGCAGAGAAAAGTCAACCTGGAGGAAGCGGGGTTGTGTCGGAGCGGACAAGTGGCGGGGAACTGGGCTCGGCTTAATAAGCCCCGTGGGGGTGTGATGGGATGAGACAAGAGAAGCAGAAGTTCGGAGCCCGGAGGGGGGTACGGTAGGTGTGGGGGAGATTAATCCAGGAGGGTTAATTGGGGGGGGTCACGCACACTGCAACCACCTCCCCGTGCCCGTGGCCAGTCAGAGTGTGCGGCTGACCAGCTCGCCGGGTGAGAAACACTCTGGAACATGCCACAGGTTATTACTGCACTTTAATTGAGAGCGCCAGGAAACGCTGAACGCTCCAGCGGGGTCTTGGGTAAGCAGCTTAGTACCGCCACGCCAATCAGCGTGACGCCGCCTCAAGATTTGACTTTAGTAATGTAACCTCAAACACGGACTACCAGGCAATAGGTCCGTGTACTTTTATCCACCGAAGGATGTCCAGCGTTTCTTTTTACACGCTGAAGAGTTCCTCTTAACCCACCTAAAAAAAATGAATGTGTCAACTAAATTTGTGCAACCAAGTGTCATGTGACTTTATGAATTAAAGTTGAACTAAAATGTTGTTGTTTTTTTGCCAAGAAATTAGTATTCATTTTTCTATTGACCGGGCCTCAGAATGTTCGCAATGTTAAAAAAACAAATCGACTGTCACTTCAATTCCAGCGGTCCCATAGAAAGTTAACCGGCCGTGGAGGGTCAGCGTCGTTAGCCATTGCTCAAGACCTTTACACCCCGGGGAGGATGGGGGGGGGATTGTTTAGTCCCATCTGTTATTACAAACTTGTTACATCACTCTGTATGGGGATTTAAAATCGCCGGCTGAGGTGTGGAGCGCTGATGTTAGTACAAGTTGCGTTCCTGTGAGTTTTGACAGTCTGACATCACCTCTTCTGATTTTTGACTTGACTCCAAAAAAAGCTTTAAAGAAAAGAGGAAAGACATCAGATAGACAGATAACATTCCCGCTGCATCGATGCAGGGAGCAGCGAGGATCAGAGTAGAGAAGCAGAGGGTTTTCAAAAAGAGCAGATTAGGTATACAGTCAGGTAATACAGTTGTACATTTTGACCCTGATACATCCAAAATAGTACAAGGACTTCTTCATTACAATGATCTATGCCCATCAACTGATTCTCAACACACCAAAACTGTAGCTCGAGTTGAAATGTCGAACCCGCGTGGTGAGGGTGCTGTTGCAAGAAGTGCACCCGGTTCACCGCTCGAAGGCTGTGACTGGCCCACCACGTAGAAGAAACAGATGTGCGCCTCTCTGACTCGTGGTGAACCATAGCGGGGTGCATGGGAAGTGATGCACAAAAGCCACTAAAAAGGTGCAGCGCTCTGCAGTGCAAGCAGCTTGCACACGGACAAAGGGGCCTTTCACAGTGCGGAAGCTGCCGGGGCCAGGGAAGTCATTTTGGAAGATCATGACAAATATTGCACTCTCGGCTCGTCGGGGAGAGCCAGTGCCCTCTGTTTGATTTACGCCTCTACTTGACCTTCATCTCCTCTCTTGACTAAACGAAGGCAAACTGTGCAGTTGGTGTGAGGCGAAGACCGAATCAAAAGGGAAAGAGTGAACGAAAGCGGCCTCTTGCTCGCTCGGGTGAAAACTGGGGGTCTGAGATTCAGAAGACCTGATCCAAAATGTGTCCTCGCCGTACTGAGAGGGTTGAGTTAAAGTCACGTTTAGGGGCGGCAACAGAGCGTACCTTTCCCCCCCCCCCCAACTTGTTTTGGGTCGAGCACCACGCTCGCTGGTTTTGTTGCAGCAACAGCTCAAATCACCTCATGTGACTTCTCTGTGACCCCGGACCGTCTAAGCCGAGCAACCATTTGGAAGGTGGAAGATCTGGAAAGTACATCAAAACATGCAAGAGCTGGGGACTGAACGCAGCAGCGCACATTACGGAAAACCGAGCAACATACTTGTGGTCACTTCGATGTTAAGGGCCCGGCTCGTATCTGTATCATCGCGTACGCTTATGTGCTGCAGTTAAGTGTTGGCGGGTCCAGAGGGCATATACTGTGTTACCGTAATCACAAAGCCATGAGTGAGGAGAGAGTGTGTGTGTGTGTGTGTGTGTGTGTGTGTGTGTGTGTGTGTGTGAGTATGTGTGTGTTACATGCTGCCTTTTGTGGTACACGCGTAAAATATTAAGACCGATCTGACATCTTCATCTTGAGACCTACATGTGGTCCTGTGACATGGTGAATGACCCTGAAACAAGCTCCTCCCACACAGGCTCAGGACTGTGAAACCAACCAAAACACCCAATCCATCCATCACAAAGCCCCCCCCCCCCCTCTCTCTCTCTCTCTCTCTGACTGAATGACTGGTTACAAGCCTTTGTCGCAGCCCCATTTCTAGCAGAGCTGGAGACCCTGTCGCCACACGCTACCGTGCACTCAGGACGCCGTGCCGTATGACATCCTGGACCGATTTCACACCCTGACACCTGGGCATGATGTGCGCCTCTGTGAGTCCCCATGCAGACAGATCTTTAGACACGTGTGAGCTACAAGCAATAGGTCCATTTTGCTGTGAGTTGAAATAATAATAATAATAATAATAATGATAATAATAACAACACAATTTTATTTTCATACTTCATGGATGTGATTTTAAAGTATTAGCATTGATATGCAATGTCTGCCGATTGACAGAAAATCAATATGCAACTATTTTATATTATATATATTAATATATATATATATTTTCTTTTTTTTCTTTTTTCTTAACAACATTTGCTTGCTCCATCTTCTCAAATGTGAGGACCTGCTGCAAAGGCATTTGAAAACCTCACTGTGGGCTTTTTTTCATTGTTTTCATGACATTTCAGACTACACAACTGATCAAGAATCGATACATACATACATACATACATACATACATACATATATCTAAATAATAATTGCTGCTTGCAGCTCTGTATTAGGCCTAAATGCAATTGATTGGTACAGATATGAGACCGTTGCATTGAAATGTGTCCTCCTAAATATCCCTGACTGGACTGCTAAGTGTGCATACTGCTAAGTGTGCATCAGTATCAGTACAGTGAATCATAACTTCGTGTCCACAGCCACACTGTGCTTCTCCTGGGCTCCAAAACAATCACCAAACGGATCATCTGTCGCAGCAGCACTGGCTGGCATTAAATACACAGAGAGACTCACCAGCTTTTAAAGTCAAAATAAAGTCCTGTCGTCTTCCCCTGAATATAAATCTAAAACACGGTCCCGCTGTCTGTGGGTCGTGTCTCATCCCACAGGAGCGTGTATATCTCTCTCTCTCTCTCTCTCTCTCTCTCTCTCTCTCTCTCTCTCTCTCTCTCTGTGTACTGCATACACACTCTGTTTGACCCGCGGTGCCTGTTTGTTTACCGTTTTCTCATTAAAAAAATGACTACAAATAAATAAAAAAATGACCCCCTCCAAATCCCACCCCCCAAAAAAGAAGAGTATCTATCAACGTGACTTAGCCAACAGCCTGTAAAGTTAGCTTCAAGACGGGAAAGCTGCCTGTCACCGCATTCAGGAGACAGATGTCCAGCTGGGTTTAGACGGGCGGGCAACACAGCGAGCTGGAGAAATTATACACACATATATATATATATATATATATATATATATATATAGCTTATATATCTTTTTGTTTTGTTTACAGTATTCACAGGCACCGTGCACACTGTTCCAGAAACAATGCGGCCGTTCAGAGTGAGCCGCTCAGCCCGTCAGCCCCTCTCTCGCAACAACGTACCATGAAGAGTCTCCAGAAAGTGTAGCGAGGAAACTTGAAGTTGAAGCCGAGGTCGCTGCGCTGGATGCGGATATAAAAGTCCTCCTCCTCTCGGCTCTCACGCTCACACAGTCCCGGTGTGTCAGGAGAACGGACGAAGCTGACGTGATATATATATATATAGATATATATGTATATCTATATATATATACACATATATATATATGTGTGTGTGTGTGTGTATCTATATATGTAAAAGCAACAGTCTGCATCAACAGCCCCTCTCGCTCAAAGTTTTAAACGCTTCACTACTATCTATCTGCTTTTCCTTTTTTTTCTTTTTTGACTGAGGGGCTTCATTTGGGGGGCGGGGCCTAGAGGGAGGAGGCTGAGGCTGTGCGCGAGATGGGCCGCTGCTTGGCGGAGCGTCCCAAAGCGGGGGTGCACGGGCTCCTCGCGAGTCCCCGCGAGAGTGTTGGCGGGTCCTTCGATCCCCTTCTCCCGAATCAACCTTAGAGGTGAGAATGCACGGCCCTCAGCGCTCGGTCCCCGTTTTACGGTGCAGACCGGATGTGCAACTCAATACAAAACTTTAAAAAAACTTTTTAAAAAAACGTTATTGTGTGTAGGGTTGCTATAGGTCACTGTTATCAAGGCCCACGGAGTGATCTCTATCCGCATGGGGGTCCTTGATGCCAGATTATGGGAATGTCTGGCTAAGCAAGTCTTTTTTTTACAAATCACTGCACACTTACATGAAGCACCTATTGTTGATGAAAGAGGGCTTACATATCTGGTTTGCTGTTGAAAGCAAGATAGTCTATCTCCATAACAGACATAATTATGGTTAACATTTCAGTGAACAAATATCCCTTTATATACTGCATTTAAGTACAATAAAGTGCTTTTATTTGACTTGAGTACTCATGCTACTTTGCGGGTCACATTTGAACGGAAACTATATCGTACTTTTTACTTTACCACATCGATTTAACAGAAATAGTTACAGATCTGTTTATGAAAGCAAATGCATTGCCATAGATTAAAGCAGCACTGGTTTCCAAACAGGATGCCTTCAGGGACCAAGATATATTTCTTCTGTGTATTTCTGATCATGTTTGACCACATCAAAAACTAGGCAAACATTTACAGAACATTGACACATTCAAATCACCACATTTAAAAAACCCGTTCGATTATTGGATTCAAAATCCCTGAGGAGCGCTGCCGCTTAGGAAAAGCTGAATTTTTAGTATAAAGTTGTTCAAATGAGTGCCACAGAGCAGGTTCAGCATTAAAACGAAGTAAAGAACACTGACCCCTGAAAAATAAGAAAAATTATAATTATTATAAACAGTATAAATATATATCTATATTTCTATACATATTTGGTATTACAATCATCAATAATATTACTCTAATAGTAAGTTTTGTGCACTTCAAAATGTGCAGTTATGATAAAGGAAATACTGCAAGTGACCTTTAACCTTTTTGATGATTAGCCCACATATGAAACAACACTTGACTTCATTTGCATCATGGGTTTAATCACCTGCCTTGAGTGTTGCTGTTGGTTGTTCCCTCATCCCTTCAGTTAAGTGACTTTAGCCCCAGCCCAAACCACAGAGGCCGTATCGCAGTGGGTATATGGAACTTGACACAAGACAGACACTGTCAGGGCTCACTGGGACACTTGCACACGACAGAGCCATGCATCGTTAATATGTTATCAGTAACGCCTGGGCTTTTTCTAATATGACAAGTCCACATGTCGGCGGTTTAAAAGGCCTTTATATACACACAGATACGCTCCAGCACTGGGCCTTACCATTCGCCATCAAAGGAGTGAGAGCAGTGCCGACTGTCCTGGCTTTGGGTTTCCCATAGCAACATCTGTCTGGGCACCACTGGAGATGCTCTGATTACATATGCAGGTTATTGGAACTATAAACAAGGAAGTTATTATCTTTATTGACATAATCTATATTGCCAATGACAGACATCTGCAGCTTCTGGAATAGTGTTCATCACGAATTATGAATGTCTCAGTGTAGTGGTTTAAAATGCTCAAATGGCGAGTAGAGCACAGCCAATCTGAAAGTCATGTTTCCATATGGTATTATTATGGAGGTAATTTGGTTATTTTACTCTTTAGGTTATGTATATATGGGTCATACGTGGGTTATGTTTGGCTGCAGAGAGGGGAAAGCACTTGGTTACATCACATTAATTTGGCAGACTTTGGCAAACTTACAATAAATGAATTTAAACTTCCATAATAAGTGCACCCAACCTCCACATGAATGCGTTTACATTTCCTTTTGTACATATTTTCTTTTGATTAAAAGCCAAAGAGGAGTTCAGAGAATAACTTGCTTCTCATACAAGGACGGATATTATTACGCATGTAAACACGACAAAACATCAATTGCATATCGTGGCTTCTCCCATGTTATATTTTGGGTGGCTTCTAATATTAGGATGTAAAAAAAAAAAAGAAAAAAGAAGACGTTTTTGTCACACGCTTTCAACTTTCCCCACCCCGCCACCCAAATCACAGGCGCTAAACTGTGCGCGGAATGATTCCTGCAGTGTGAAATCTCTCCAGGAACAAACACGGCGTCGCTTCGCGTGTGATACCAGAGACTTCCAGTGAAAAGAACACGCCGCGTGACTGGGTACAACATAAATGTCAGCTTAGTGATTTACCGCTAACAAGATGGCACCTGTGACAAGAAGGAAGGAAACTTTTGTTGTTGTTGTGGAAAAACACACTCGCACACACAGACATACACGCTCACACACACGCACGCACAGACATACACGCTCACACACACGCACGCACGCACGCTGCCGCTTCTGAGAGCTGACAAGGAAAGCGCTCAAAGGGATCAAATTATTTTACATCTCATACATATGCATGTCTCCGCTAAAGTGTTCCACTTTGTTTATTTGCACTGTGTTAGGGTTGTGAACACAGCTGAGAGGAAAGGGAATAGAAAGCGCATCACGGGGCATCAAAGGCGCACTCAATCCGAGAAGTCTTTCGCGTTCCATGAACGGAGAAGCGCGTGCTCCCGAGTCTGTGTTGACCCAGTTGATTGCACTGGCTGTCAAGACCAACGGCACTCAGTGCGCATGCCGCCAATTATAGAACAGGGATCGGCATAACTGTTTTTGTGATATGAAGAGACATTTTTTAAATGTGTTCCATATTGACATTGAGGTTAATAATGTGTTTAATTATGGGACACGAAATCTCCAACCGATCTGGAACTTCATTCCGTCCACATAAGCATTGTGTGTGCAGCAAACATTTTTTTAAAGGTTCCATGTTGTAAAAAAAAGAGGGAGATTTTCATCTATTTTATTTCTTTATTTATTATATAGTAGCAATATTAATACTGCCAAAGTATCGAATGCTCGATCCACGGAGAAATCCACACGGCCCGTATTCAGGAACTGTGCGACGTCTCTATACGATATATATCCAACCATTTCACAGCTTTAAGGTAAACATTCCAAATGTGTCCCAGTTTATTTCTCGGTTGCATTGCACATGGATGACATCAGCTGACAGGAAGTAAACGTGGACCCAGGCTGTTGCCTGTAGCGACGCAATTCCGTTGAAACGGTGCTAAAACGGAGCGTTTCAGACAGAGTTTGAATACGGGGACATTCAGACTGACAGTACGAGAAAGATAAAGAGTGTTTTGAACATTTAAGCATGTAAACATGTTCCACTAGACAACACCAAAATGTAAGTATGAACCTGAAAAGTATGATACGTCTCCTTTAAAACACATTGTTCTCCCCAGGACCAGGACACTGTCATTACATGAGAGCAACACATAGGAAAAGGGCCGCCACCTTGTGAAAAACGTCCACATCTAACAGGAAAGCGTTGGCCCTCCCAACCTTCCGCTAGTCTTGTTCATCAGCAATAAACTTAACAAATTCTGCAAAGATGCTATAGCCAATCAGAGGCGTGCAACTGCCAATGGCTGTGAAAGAGGTAGCTTAGCATGCAGGCGAAGAGACCCTTCAACACGCACTGACTGCTCGTGTGACATTGGTTGAGACATTGGTTGAGCTATGCTGTGTTGTAGAATAACAAATATGACATCAGTGTTTTCGATGGATTGTATCACAGCCAATAAAGACAGTATACAGACATAGGATGCCCTTCCACTGTTATGCTGATGACACACAGCTCTACATAAAAACTGCCCCAAGCCCCTCTGCAGCCATGTCATGTCTCACCACCTGTCTTGGGGAGATAAAGGCGTGGATGAGCAACAACTTTCTACAGTTAAACAGAAACAAAACCGAAGCCCTCCTTGTTGGCACTCCACACCAGGTTCAGTCATCCTCCATAACTCATCTCACCTTTGACGGTCAGGTCATACTTTATCTCCTCAAGACTGGACTACTGTAACTCACTGTTCACTGGGATCATTGGCAAGAACATCCAGAAACTACAATACATTCAAAACAGCGCTGCCAGGATCCTGATGAGAGTCCGTAAACATGAGCACATAACACCCATCCTACACTCACTACACCGGCTCCCTGTCTCATTCCGGATTGACTACAAAGTCCTACTACTCACCCATAAATGCATAAACGGACATGCACCTCCCTACCTACAGGAACTCATCACTCCCCAAACCTCCACCCGCACCCTCAGGTCCACAAACAGATCGCTCCTTCGGGTCCCCAACACCAAGCTCCACACCATGGGGGACCGGGCCTTTTGCTCGGCAGCGCCGCAGCTTTGGAACAATCT
The DNA here is from genome assembly GCA_016806645.1 of Ophiodon elongatus. Taxonomy (NCBI): domain Eukaryota; kingdom Metazoa; phylum Chordata; class Actinopteri; order Perciformes; family Hexagrammidae; genus Ophiodon; species Ophiodon elongatus. Next base: position 870,336 of record JACSYO010000313.1, on the reverse strand, counting down.
CCCTGAACACATAAGGGCAACACAGACACTGGACTCTTTTAAGCCTAAAAACCTTTTTATTCAGGAAGGCGTTTTTTACTCTGTGTTAAATCTGTCAGCTATTTCTTTCTTTATTATAGTCTGTTTTAACTATGTTTTTAAATATAGTCTGTTTTAACTTTGTACTATGTACTGGCTCTGTGCACTCTGAGATTCTTATGAATGAAGAGTGCGTTATAAATGAAATTTATTATTATTATTATTATTACTTATATAAGTGGAATGGTCGAACAATGTGTTTCATGTTTCTGGCATTGTGTATTTGGCTGTGAGAGCGCATGCAGTGTATGAGTATATACATACAGGAGATCAATTAATCACCACATCAACCGCGATGCATTCAACCACCGACTCTATTGAAAGCATGATGGAAAGTAGTGAGAAGCTCAAACTGGGATCATGGTTTATACCTAAAGGCTGTTATATGCTGAAACTCTATTCTGCTAAATCAGAATAAAAAAATTAAAAAAGTAAGTGTATAGGCAACACATACATTTTTTTACAAAGGGGCAAAGAAATGCATTTAAAACCAAATTTAATCCACAATAAAGAAAAGATTAAAATCAATATAGAATCAAATGTTTTAATGCAGGTTTAGAGCACAGTCTCATATATATACATATATATATATATGTATATATATGTATATATAAAGCCATTTAAAGTGCTTTACAGAGTGATGAAACAGTAGAAAGTATAAGCTACAACATAGATACAAGCAGAATAAAATAACAATCGACCAAAAAAGAAAGAAAGAAAAACATTTAGGATAACTTGTCGTCACTGTGAGAATCCTCTCTTATTTGCCTCCAGCCTTGTCTTGGAGACACACTAAAGGTATTTGCTTTGGGCCGAGGTTGTTATTGGAGTGCTGCTGACTTCAGCTACACAGAGTTATCAGAGGTTCCAGAGCAAAGAGGGATCTGCTGCCCCCTCAATCACACAACAGCCGCAGTGAAAGGGTTAAATCCAGTGTTACAACTGTACTCCAGCTGTCTCTTGGTACCACACCATGACTTAGGATGTTTCTGTTCTCTCTTTGATTTAGGATACCTATCGGTAGCAGGAAAGATGCGATGATTTCCATGGCTGCACAGCATGTTGTTCTTTTTCTTTTAAGTTTTATGTCCTGCATCAAAGCAGAAACCCACCTGGATTCTATTCAAATGCGGACTGTCCTTTTAATTCATTTAGAAACCAAACCACACGCTATCATGTGCAAGGTCACTCACATGATAGTTTTTTGAACAGACTTCCCATCTTTTACCAAAAAAAACAAACATGTGGGGCACATTAAGAATAAACTTAGATAGAAAGCCAACTGATAACAGATTCATGCTGCCCCCTGTCTCTTTCAGTTTTGCATTTAAAATTTGGAAATTTGTTTGTTGACTATCTCTGTCGGTATCTCTCCCACCGGCTCCACCTATATGTGCTTACCAAAGTGAGTGGAATGTACTCACATGTTTAGACTTCCACGTTCACTGTATGTTTGAGATTATAGGTGATAATAAACCAGAATAAACAGAGTAATACAATATTCATCCCGGACAACCACCATACCATGTAATCATTCAGTAAACACAAATATGTGGATTCTGTCGCCCCCCTTATGGAGGGTGCCGACCAAGGTAATAATAGTAATTTAAAAACCATATAGTACTTGTACTTGGGTAAATGTACTCGGTTGAACGTCGCTGGTTCCCTCACTTGGTGTGAGGAGTTGATATGCATTCATTCAAAAACAAATAGCTGTTGTTTCTCCTCACATTTGAAACATCAGGGGGCAGAGCCCTTTCCTGTATGACCTCCTCCCTTCTGAACGAGCTTCCTGTCATTGTCAGGGGAACAGACACTGTGTCAGTATTTACGGTCGGATTCAGAACCCATTTAGGAAATCTGACAATGTGACTTACCAGCCATGCCTTTCACTTTCTTAATCTCCCTGTGCCGCTGTCATGTATTTACTGTGCTATAGTCTTGTGGACTCAGAGGAGGGGGGTCCAGCTAGCCTACTTCCAAGGTACATGGAGAAGGGGACAGTCTGTATTTCAAGTAGTTTGTGAGCTATGAAAGAAAGAGTACATGTTTTTACAATTGCCCCACAACGGAGCCGTGCACAACCTCCTGTGTTTGCTTTCGGGAGTGAAGTAACATTGTGTCACATCACAAGGAAATGTCTCTTGTCTATGCAATACTGCAAATGTTTTCCGTCAGCCACTCTTTGGGTATCTGAAACACAAACCACAACAACGTTCCACAGGCTTCTGCCATTCAAACCTCTTTTGCAGGACAGTTTAAACCTCAAAATGTTTTGCCCATGGCTCCATCTTGTGGCCAAAGGGTATACATGAGCATGATTATCTTAAAGTCCTTTCATTTATGAGCAACACATATTGGGTGTTTCACAAGTGCGATGCTTTGCAACCCTCTTTGATTAATTCGGGTTTTTTTCTATTGTGGTTACAGAAAATATCGGATATTCCCAACATTCCCCGAGCTTTAAAGTTAAAGTTATTTTTTTTAATTCTTCAATGTGTTTATAACCGACAGTGTAAGCATAAATGTGCTGAAATTATATGTTCACGTTTTATTCATGGGGGGGTCCAAGAAACCAAATATTAAATTATGATCTAAATGACTGGTGTTGCAGAATGCATTGGAGGAGTTGTGCTCATCAATGTTGTATTTTGCATTGGCTGGTTTCACCAATCTTTACTTACTTATTGACATATTGTGAATACATAACAGTTTGTGAATTCACTCCAGTGTCCTCGCCATCATGGGTGATCATGTTTACATCATGAGCAAAAACCAGGATTTCCTCCGTATTTCCAGCTCACAGGAAGTAAACGCATGCCTCGTTCATGTTACCCTGGGAAACTGCACAACGCCCCAAACATTTAAACACTGTGACCTCTACATTCAATTCTAAGAAACAGTATTCCTCAAACGTGTGAGTCTACATGTCGGGTCGTGCTCATTCTAACGTTTCGCATGTCCCGAGAAGAAGAAAAAACATCTATAAAATGCAGTCATCTTTGAAGCTAGGGGAGGGGTTACACAAGCTGTTTTTTATTGTATACAATGTGTAATTTTCTATAACCTGTAATAGCAGAGCACAATCAAGGCTCATCACATAATTATTGTAGTGACTTTCCAGGTAGACAGGGGCCGGTAACTTTATTGTGTTCATTGAAGCTGAGTTTTCCGCTTGTGGGTTAGCACGTAAACCCACCACTCCGCCCACATCCAGTCTTCCGTTGCTGCGACGCACACATTCTCCCTCTGCTGTCGGTCGGAGAGCCGCCGACTGCCTGCACGAGGAGGCCCCCGAACGAGTCACATTATTCACGGGAGGGTCGGTGACTTTGCACCGATCAGTCAGTATTCGTACCAATCGATAATCCTCCTTCAGGACCCATCCATACCATCGAGTTGCCATTTTGTTTGGAACAACTCAACAACAATGTTTACCTAATGCTTTAAAAAGAAAAGAAAAAAACCGGGTAGCTTCACATTTGCAGGAAACACAGTGGGTTGATTTTTTTCTTTTTATTGTTGCAAGAAACACAAATGTTTCAGGCGCCCTTTTCCTGCAGAAACGCACCGTGTAACACGTGCAGTTGGTGTTCTGACCAATCAGTTCTAGAGTCTCGGGCAGAGGGTATAAATGAGGCAGTTGCCGTAGAGACGTCTGCAACTGAAGAGTTGAAGGCAACAGACCGTGATACCTCGTCAGGTAAAGAGAGCACGACGACATCATTGCTCACTGAATGACATGTTTACCAACGCGAGCTCCCGTTGTGGTTGCTGGTGTTGACGCACGACCATTTGCGAACGCTGTCATAAGTTGGCAACGAGCCCATAAGGTTAACCCGACAGCAAGCTAGCTAACGCTAGCTAGACGTTAGCTGGTTAGCTATGCAAGATGTTAGCATAACGGCCTAATTGAGGTGTCGTAGGTTAGATAAAACAAAGTCGTACAGTTGGTGCAAAGGGAAACACACTTAAGTTAGCTGTTACCAAGATAACTATAATACTAATATATATATTATAGTTATTTCATTTCCGACTGTCAGTTAGCGTCAGCTAGCACGCAGGCTAATATGGTCAAAGTCGCCTGGCAACGTTAGCATTTATCAAATATGTTGAGCATCTTTCATGTCTAACGTCCTAACGTCTCAACTAGCTCACGTGACTGCGCGGGTCACCATTCCGTCCTTTACACATAACGCTAACTAGTCAGACGAAATTGAGCGTATAGCCTCTGTATTTTATATTACTATTTTTTAAAGCGAACCAAATGCCCTCTAGTTGTTCATGTTAACGTGCTGTCGGCAATGTGGGAGTTGGCCAACGCAAGCTGCTAAAGTAACCGGTGGGCGTGGTGGTGGCTTCACGTGTTGGCCCGAGCTCTGTCAACAGTGCAGCATGCAGCCCTGCTGTAGGCTTTAGGGGTCAAGGGTTCACTGAGTTTTATTGTATTAAGGCAGGTGAAGTTATGGTTCACTATCGTATGGTTTGTGACTCACAAGGGCACTGGCGGACTGACTACATGTGTTCAGGATGCAACACCGTGTGTGTTTGCAGTAATGGTAGTTATTGAGAGGGTTAGATGAGAATTTAAATGTCATTCCAGATTATTAGGGTTTGTATTAACATGCAGGACAAGGTTCTGCCACCTGTGGGTCGTTTTGATGACAACAGTTAAACCCTCCATGCTTTCAAATGGCCAAACAGAATCAGAGTGTTGTGGAATGTGTGTGATTAAATCTTCACTCTGCAATGTTTCCATTGCCTTTTTGCTTTTAGCGTTGTTCGCAGTATTTTTGTTCATGTCTCCTATATCTGTGATGAAGTCATTGATCTAAGTGTGCTTAAACTTTCTACATTTACTACAATTTCCCTGATGCTTTTTTTTTTTTTTTTTTCATAGCAAAGCGTTGTCATCACTTCTTTTGTCTACTATCTTTGACATTGTCCGGAGTCTGCCGAAGCTTACCTCTTGACTACAACATATTTTTTGTAGCAGCTATCATGATGTGTGCCACAAGACATGACCGTGATCTATTAGACAGTTAAACATTTTTTTTATGACATATTTTAGCAATTACACCGTCTTCATTTAGTTTTAACAGTTGGTATGTTGATTCTTCGATTGGAGACCAAGTCAAACATAATTTCTATTTACCAAGTTGCATTATGTTACTTTTGAATACTGCACCGTAAGAGTTTAACAGTGTTCTTAAGAATAATTTATTTGATTGAGATCTATCATTGTTAGTGTCCAGATAGATGACAAACCTTTGCATGCCAAGCTTTTACTGTAGGATAATGTGTCATCTTAAAATTGTTTTGTTTGTAACTTTTTAAGCTCTGAAAGAAATAATTTTCATTTTCTATTGTTTTATTAAAAAAAATGTAATGAACTGATTTATCTTTTGGTCTATGCCCTTCACTATTATTGTTGTCGGTGTTCCAAATTATGGCAAATTGCTTTCCTGACCAAGATTTAGGAGACTGATGTTTTCCTTAAAGTGATATGAAATGCATAAAAGCATCTTTTCACGTTAGAAGCTGGTGCCAGTAAACGCATGGCAATTTGACCTAAACTGATTTTATTAGACTTCTTGAGTATGAGCACTTCTCTATTAAATTTATTGACAAATTGTTTCAGAATGATGCTTTCTGTGTGAAATAATTATGAACGTCAAATATCATTTGACTCCCAATCTCGCAACTTAATGACAAACTCATAAGCAGACCATTGTGACAGCAAGACGTGTGACACTGAGGAACTCATCGTTTACGTGCACCCAACAAAAGGACAGAACTGTGATGCGCTGGACTTCACTGGGAATTATTCATGTATGAAAGTATTGTCTTCATTTGTCTTCTTTCTTTTTTTATATATATATAAGAATAAAATGGAAATAAGAAACAGAACTTGCGATGTAAAATTATTTGGTTTGGGTGTTAAAGGAAAATAATTTGTATGTTTGACAAGACGATGTTTTCAGCTTGCAGATTGAGAACCATGATTTTGAAAGTAATAAGAATGGATTTCAGTCTTCAATACAAATCTATTTTTTTTACAGGCCCTTTTGTTTTTTGTTTGGACCTGCTCGGTTATTTAGATCCTTAACATTGTTGTGTATGTTTTATTTTAGGTGTGTTTTTAAAAGAGCTGAGAACAAGTTGTAAATCGTTTTTGAAGCTCTTTTTTTCAATAAACCTCAGTTTCCAGAAGGCGTAAATACCTGTGAACCGTGTTTTTACATAATTTCTCAGCACAGTTTGTTTATGGGACTCTCTCCCTCTCAAATGCTTGTTAGAAACATGGATCTAACCAAACTAATTGATTAGTTTTTGCTAAGCTACAATACTGAATGGACCACTTTCTGAGATATGCTCTAGGTGGCAGTGTTGCCCATGTTTAGCAGGCGATGCTCCTCACCGTCCACTGTGCTCTTGTGTGTGTTGCTGCCCCCTGGAAATTAAAATACACCGTTAGTGTCATTCTGTAATTTCTATGTTTTTTATACTATTATCTTATACATAATGAAGGCACATCCTGTCAACAAAATGATGTGCTCAGATTAAATGAATTGGGGAATTGTTGATGTAATCTTTGAAGTTCTGGTGGTACTTGTTGGTTATTTTTACATTACCCCCAAGTGCCCAGTTTTCTGCCTTTTATGCCACAAACATCGCTTTTGAGTGAATAATTAATAGTGCCTTTTTAATTTCATAGTCAGTCAGCAATATTGAGCATACTGCAATCAATAAGCCATGTTCTCACCATTTCATGCCTGAGAGGTGGTAATGAGTGCTGACGTTTTTCTACTTTTTCACTAGATTTGTTCCAAGTAGATTTCAAATCTACCAGCAGGTGTTTTGGGACGTTGTTGCGGTCTATATACTGTGTGTGTGTGTATATGTATACATATATGTGTGTGTATATATATGTATATATAGATATATATCTATATATACATACATACACACATAGATATATATGTATGTGTATATATACACACGCATATATATATATATATATATATATATATATATATATATATATAATGTGTATGCATGCATGCAGGTGCTCACATCCGGGCTGCCGGCTCATTGATCCTCACTCTTGTCTCACGTTGAACTGGATTAGGATCAGACTTTATTTTATGAGATGTTTCTTAAAGTTGTATCTCACTGAAGTCCTGAGCTGCTAAATGAGTTCAACACAGTTATACATCAAATGAAACAAAAGGACTATTTTAGGATAGCAGCTAGACAAACTTAAAACATATTCACGACTATTTCATACTTTGTAAAAGTTATTGTCAACAAACTCTATCGCAAAGACCAAAACCAACAACTGTCTGACTTCCCTACTCAGCAAAAGAAATGGGTCACAAATAAACAGGTTTTTTATGCCTGCTGTGGCCTGAGGCCAGATTTCTCAGAAACACTTTCTTCAAATCTGGCTCAAAAATGTCCACTTGGACTAAACGATGAACTGATTCGATTTAGAAGATCAAGGTCACTGTGACCTCACGTCGACCCCATTCTTGAGGAAATCTCTGGAACGCCTTGAGCGAATTCCTTCACACGTTGGCACGAACCTCCGCTTGGACTCAATGATGAATTTATTCAATTTTTTTGTGGTCAACGGTCACAGTGACCTTGACCACAAAAAAATTTGGGCCATAACCCAATAATTCACATGACAATTTCACACTGATGTCTAATAGGATGAAGTGATGACTTTTTGGACAGACATGGGTGTAAACTGCAACATGACTGCTTGGCGGATGCTTACAATTTGGCAAACACAGTATCCCAAAGGCTACATTAGCTGCTACTAGCAGAACATATCCAAATGTTGTAATGAACTGTCAGCAGTCAAGTTGCTTTGTGGGTAACGTAGGCACCAGATTCAATGATGTCCAATTTAAGGCAGAATAGGTTTCAGCACCGATGTAGTATTAAGAAGAGACTCTGAATGAATGAATAATTTAAACTGTTGTTTTTTTTTAGGTGTTTTTTTTTACAAAATGTAATCCCAAATGTACATTTTCACTGACGCACTGGAAACTACTCTTCACTCCCTGTTTAGGATAACGTGTGATGAACACTAAGTTGCAGCAAAGCATCCGACCGACTGTTTCCCCATTAATGGCCTTTGGACAACACAATGACTGATGTGACAGTCCGCCCCACTGTTGGCGGAAACCCCCCTCCGCCGGAGGTGGTAAATCCCAAGAGCCCTGGACGTGTGACCAACCAGCTCCAGTACCTGGAGAAGGTGGTGATCAAAGCTTTATGGAGGCATAACCTTTCGTGGCCCTTTCGCCAGCCAGTTGATGCAGTGGCACTGTGTCTCCCAGTAAGTAATGAGAGGGCTATTGCAGCCTCACAGCCCATCTCTGAAATGTGTTGTTGAGATCTTTCGTACTCTCAATTGAGGATAATTATAATTCTAAAAATAATTCTAAAAAATAATAAGAATAGTATTTTGGGTGTTTTGAACCTAAAGTAGGTCTGGGTGGATAGGTTCCATTCGGCTGCGATCTGGGAAGGAAAGATGTTGGTGTGTTCATGCCAGCGTATTTGTTGTCTTTCAGGATTATTATACAATCGTAACGAAGCCTATGGATCTGACCACTATTAAGAAGCGTCTTCAGAACAAATACTACTGGCAAGCACTTCCGTGTATACAAGACGTCAATACCATGTTCACCAACTGCTATGTTTACAATCGGGTAAGAGAATACTGTTAGTGGTGCCGTCTATCCCACCAACATGTTAGTACAAACATCCCATCAATAGACACACAAGATTAGCTGTGAGGAAGTTTTGCAATGTAAAAGTAGGTCTGTGAACTGACCTAATGTTCACTAATCCCTAACTGTAATGCAGATGAGGTAATTTACACTTACACTTTTTAATATAAATATATATATATATATAGATAGATAGATAGATAGATAGATAGATAGATAGATAGGCTTTTGCCGTACTGAAGATTATATCTGCTGTACAAGTGAGATTGGCATAAGAACACATGCTACATTGAGTGCTTTTATTTCATTACAATAAATGCATTTTCTTTCCACAGCCTGGAGATGACGTTGTTTTTATGGCACAGACTCTGGAGAAGCTTTTTTTGCAGAAATTGTCCACGATGCCCAAGGACGAGTGTGACATTACAGCAATCACTATAAAGGAACCAGTGAAAGGGAGGAAGACATATGCAGGTATCTGGCACATTAACACTCCCTGAAGATATGTTTATATATTTTTAGTAGGATGTCAGAATATTGGTTCAAACTATAATACTGGATTTTAGGATTAATTTTCATGATTGCTGCAGGTGTATTTAAAGGGGTAGTCCTGCTTATTTAAAGTGTGGTTGTATGAGGTTCTTATCCATTACCTACAGTAGACGGCGGTCAGCTCACCCCCAGTTCGGAGAAACAGACAGGAGTACCTGCAGAGGAGCAAAGCAATGTCGTGCTGTGGACGGGAGGGCCAGCAGCAAAACGTATTTAAAAAAAGGCCAACCTAGAATACTTTCACAGATTCATCTCACCGGTACACGGCCCTTTCCAACAGGGGCCTGAACTGAAAGTGCAACTTGTCTGTGGTCTCTTCAAAGCTACAAGCTTCCATTGACAAAACCAGTATAGATGAGTTTCACTTTCAGTTCATATTCTAAAAATAGTGTACCCTTAAACTGATACATTTATTTTATGAGATACTAAAATGTGCATTTCTCCATGGATTGAGCGTTTCCATACTTTAACAGGATTTATATAGCTCTTAGACCTGTAGACAATATAAAAATAATAAAAAATGTCACTTTCTACAATATGGGACCTTTAACTGCCCCAAACACGCACAAATATTGACATGTTTGAACTTTGCAGTAACATTTGAATGCTAATTGTGCAGCCTAATTTCACAATTTAGAAATGATATCCAATTCCTGTGCATGTATTCGATTGATTGATTGAAAACTTTATTAATCCCCAGTGGGGAAACTCATTTGCCACCAAAAAACTCATACAGACAACAATAGACACAGTCCACAGTGCACAACAGACAAAAACACATTACAAAGAATAAATAAATAACACCAGAAAATGCCATATGAAACATTCACTCTACCTGTTGTCCTGCAGGCGCTATAAAGCAGAGATCCCTCGTGTCAGAAGTTGTTCTCCAGCAGACTGTGACGGTCATTCCACCTGATATGAGTCAATTCATCCCCCCCGCCCAGCTCTCACAAATTGATGCAACAGTGAGTCATTCATTACTTTGTGAACAAACTGACTTTAAACAATGAAATCGACTGTCGAGGGTTGTTTTTTTTTTTTGGCTAGATTGTTACTATGATTGGTTGTCATAGTGTTTGTGACAAGGTTTTGATGCTTGGCTTGTTATTTCAGTAAGATAAGAAACCAAAATATGTTGACATGAATATTCTAGTTTTTTTTATGTTCGAGAAACATTGCATGAAACTAGTGAGACTGGTAGTCTTCCACAAACTTGAGTCGCTCACATGGCCAATTACTATTTGAACCACTACACTTTGAACCAAACTTTTAAATGTCGGAATGCTCAACAAATCGTATGTTCTTTGTCCCCCAATGCTTCAACTTATATCGTGATTTACTGCTTACCCTTTCTCTCTCTGAATATCCAGATTAAAAAGGGTTTTAAGAGGAAAGCGGACATCATGACCTCCACCCCCTCGGTCATCACCGGTGGGGACGTATCCCTCGCTGAGGATCATTCAGCCCCTTGCACATTATTCTCCAGGAGAGGCAGTAGCAGGCCCATCAAACCTCCAAAGAAAGACATGCCCGGCTCTCAGGGCAAGAAGATCCGACTGTCGGAGCAGCTGCGGTGCTGCCATGAGATCCTGAAGGAGATGCTCTCAAAGAGACACTACGCATACGCCTGGCCCTTTCACACCCCCGTTGACGCGGTCACGTTTGGCTTGCACGACTACCATGACATCATCAAGCAGCCTATGGACCTGGGCACCATCCGGGTACGATGATTGTGACACGCATTACAACACTTGTATTCAATATGAGTCCGATCGGTGTTATTATAAAGTGTCATTTCCTCAGAGGAAAATGGATCAACGAGAGTATGCAAGCGCAAAGGAGTTTGCCGCTGACGTCCGACTGATGTTCTCCAACTGTTACAAATACAACCCTCCGACGCATGAGGTGGTCGTCATGGCAAGAAAACTGCAGGTATAGATCGTACTTTGAATGCTTCCCACCAAAATGCAGTCTGTGTGTCCTTAAGGCCTAATGCGTGTGCTGAATGTACTTTCCTCTTCATAAATCATCACAGACACAGTTTTTTGGAAGACTTTGAAACCTACTTGGTTTACATCCATGCGTGCTTGCTAGCAGGCTCCTTCCTCCTCGCCTTTTTTGTTGTTGTTGTTGTTGTTGGCACATTGCTCCATCTCCTGGCGTTTTACCACCACCAACTGTTAATCAGCGGGATAGTGTGACACCATCTACAAGGGCCGTATATCACATTACCCACACGCATTACTACCAAAATGGGGACCCACCAGCCACCAAGCATTTTAGTTCAAAACATAAAAACAATAAACTAGCATTATCAACAGAATGTGAAGTAATTGCTCCATAGTGCTACTAGTGGTCAAAAACTCCATAATACATTGTGTTTATTAGCAGGAATATTTAGAGTGAAAATGTTCATGTTTTTTTTGCCTGCCTATACATGCTGTGAATACGGACATCATTCAGGGAATGGTCCCGGTTTATTTGTTCGCGACACTGTGCAATATGGATTGTGATTCGAGGCCATCTCTAAGTCGACGCATTGGTATCAATATTGTCATTTCTGCTACCGCTATGCTAACATCAGTGTTTGTATCAACAGGAAGTTTTCGAGGCCCGATATCTGAAGGTACCCCAGGACGAGCGTTGTCCCATACCTCACCAGCGAGTGGACCATGGAAAAAAAGACAGAGGTCAGAGTTCAACCTCTGAAAGCGAAAGCTCCTCAGAGGCAGAGAGTTCCTCCGAGGAGGTGGCCATGCAGCTGGCCAATCTGGAGGAGCAGGTTGCTATACATTCATGCCTGTAACCGTGCAAATGGCTTTTGAGAAGTTATTCTTTTCAGTGCATTTGACCTAATTGGCCCATTGATGGCTGGCTTTTCAGTTGAAATCTGTCCACGATGAGCTGAAGAGACTCACCCAAGAGCCCCCGATTAAACCCAAGAAGAAAGACAAGTTGAAAAAGGAAAAAAGAGCCAAAGAAAAGGATATCGCTCGACTAAAGCACAAGTCCTCAAAATACAAGTCTGTTGTAGAAAAAATGGCCAAACGGAAGAGCTCTACTTTGTAAGTTTTTAGTATGGTTTATATTATTGTTGAACAAAGTATTCCACATGTGCTAAGGCTAACATCAGGTGTTTTATATTCATGTCTAGGCACGGCAGCAGACACAATATTCCTGGAGGGACTTTAACATGCGAGGATAACGTCGCATCGATACCGGTCACTTACCAGGAGAAGAAACAGTTGAAGTTGGACATCGACAAGCTGCCCGGTGACAAACTGGGCAAGTTGGTGACAATCATTCATGCCCGGGAGTCCTGCCTGCGAGATTCCACTCTGGAGGAGATCGAGGTGGACTTCGAGATGCTCAAGCCCTCCACGCTGAGAGCCCTGCAGAAGTTTGTTGCAGCATGTCTGAGGAAGTGCAACGAGGACGTTCACAGTAAGTACAGCTCAGAGCGGCTCTGCTTGAAGCCAAAGTGCGGAACCTACGTCGCCACAGACGCCACACAGCACAACTGCTCTACACGAGGAAATACAGAGAGCTTTGTCTGGCGGTGGCAGGCTTATTCAGCATTGTGCGAACTAATTTGGCTCAGGGCTTAAATATAATGGACATTCATATATATGTAAAAGTCCTGCACTCTAGCTTTAAGCTTATCCTCTGCCCGCAAATAAAGCTTCTTTTTTTTTTTTGTATCAGATTTAATCTGATTTTTTTCCCCCTGGTTGAAAAAGCCCAGCAGGTGGTGCTTGAGAGCGCTATGGGGGCGCAGTGTTTTTTCAGCTGCTTTGGCTGCGTTTAGTTGTTGCCATGAGTACTTGCTCTGGATGGAGCACGCAGGGAGAGAGGGCCTGCCGGTCTATGTGGCGATTGGAATTTCGTGGAGGGAACGTCTCGGCAAGAGCCATCGTTTGGTTCTGATTCAGATCAACTTATTTTATCCCACAAGAAATTCATTTGGTACAGCGCTCCAGACATGAGGACGCCATAAAGTCGACAATAAAAACATAGAAAACACAACACAAACTTAACTGAAAAACACAAAGCAGCTCAGCGCGGCACTCCCACGGAAAATACAGTAAAGAACATGCTTTGGTGGAAGCAGTCCCTATCGGATGGTGATTATCTCTTCTGTCCTGCAGAAAACAAGCCGGTGAAGCCCACAGGAGGGTTGCCGACTGTCAAACTGAAGGATGCTGGGACATCACAGGTTGCCAGCAAAGAGCAGCACTTGATTAAGAAAAGAAAGCCATTGGGTAAGATCTGAATTTGACTACCAATGTATTCGCCACAGTTACGCTTCCACGTGTGACGCAACGAGTGTAAAATAAAAATTACCTTTTTTTTTCTCCGTTAGCAGCGAAAATCATAGCAGCTCCTGACCTTGGCTGCCCTTCACACCTCAGTGAAAGCAGCAGCAGCAGCAGCAGCAGCAGCAGCAGCTCGTCATCCAGCTCTGGCAGCAGCAGTAGCAGCAGCAGTCATTCTAGCACTTCCGATAGCAGTGACTCTGAATCAGGTTAGCTGCCCCCCCCACGCCCCCCTCCTCCTCCACCTCTCCCCACCCCCCATCACCCTCCCAGCACCCTGCCCTCACCTACCTTTTGGTTCACCCTTCCCTTCTCTCCTTTCTTAAAACAAGAGATAAGCCACGGGCATAATTCACCTGGGTGCCTTTCTGCTGTGTTTCCAACCATTCTCTTGGTTGCACCTCAAATATTAAATATTTTTATAACTTTGCACATTCTTCTTTTGCTCTTTGTGTCCATTTCCCCCTCACGTTTCTGATAATCTGTCTACGCGGAAGAGGTGTGTCCCAATGACACCCGAGGCCATTGTGGTAAAATATTTGTTTGAGCGGCAATTTTCTCGTAGCGGACATTAGTGTACGTCTGCTTTGCGTCATCAGTGGCACTGATGAGTAAAGCCCATTGGAGAAGTCGAGGCAAGGAAAACGCCGGTCTGATGCTCGACACTAAGACCTGTCATCAGAAGAAACCGAGCGTTCTATTTCTATTTTGAGTTTACTAACGAGTACATTTTAAACGGATGTCTAATAAATTGTCATCCACATTGGCAAGCAAGAGGCGCTCCATTTTGGAAGGGATTATTATGATGATACCCGATGGCCTATAGAACAGTATGCCTATGAAAACGCGTTTCTAAAACAGAGTCTATAGCTAACTTTAGTGTTAGTGTTTTTGTGACAATGGAACCCAGTTAGCTTAGCTAAAGGTTATGTCAAATAGCATGGCAAACAAATTATTATTCATCATTTTTGTACGCACCCACTCTAAACACAAATAAGGGCCAATATAAATGTGAGGGAAGATTACAATTTAAGTTTAAGTTGCACTTTTGTGTTGTGTAGCATTCCCTGGCTACCCTGTGGCGCTTCTTTGCAGTTTAACAAAGCTAACGACGCTACACAAGCATCCATGTGCTCACTGATGATCTAATTCTGCTGAGTGTTGTTCTGTTCCGACCTCAATAGAAGTCTTGTATGGGAAGTTGATTCCTTGTTCATCTTTCAACCAACCACTTTGTACAAGAGCCCCCCCCACACACACACACACACACACACACACACACACACACACACACTTTCTGTGCAGCGGGTTTAAAAGCAGGAAAACCCGGTGGGAAAGCATTCACTATGGCGCTGTGACAAAACGGACTAAAGCCAGTGTGACACTTGCTGATTAGTTTATTACCGTTTCCTTATATATATTGTTTTCTGTTGTCCTGTTTGAAGACAGGGGAAAGAAATGCATTTCTAAAAATATTTTTGAAAATCTTTTTAAAGTATGACATAAAAAAAGGGATCATTATTAGGTGGGGGTTGGGATGAAGTGTGTGTGTGTGTGTGTGTGTGTGTGTGTGTGTGTGTGTGTGTGTGTGTGTGTGTGTGTGTGTGTGTGTGTGTGTGTGTGTGTGTGTGGCAGGTGATCAAGATGGATAAAGTTTACATAAAAATTTATAAATGTTTATTTTTTTAAAAAAGAAATGGGGAATTCACAGAATTTCTAAACAAACATTTTTGAATAAATCCTAACATATAGTACGTAGTGATCTTTTTTACATATTTATTTTCTTTTGTGTTTGGAGATAGTTGTTTGTTTGTGAAAAGCTAATCATTGAAAATCCTTTGGACTTTATTTTGACAATGGTCATGTCAGGTAATTGTCATGTTAATATCCATATATCCGCCCCCATTACTGATGAGTATTCTGACTGCATGTCTTTCAGTGCCAAAGCCAAAGAAGATGAAAAGTAAGGACTCTTGCCAAAAGGTGAAGACGAAGGTAAACTCTTCTCTTACATTTGCTTGCTGTAATCCAGAGTTCACGGCGAGAGCGCCTCACTGGTCAGCGTGAGAAGTAAAAAATGAAATTTCTCCTCAAGTCAAAGGTGCCCCTCGCTGCCTGTGGCAAGCGGACATCGGAGGTGAAAGACTTGACAAAAGCCTCGGTGAAGACTTGCCGGCCCTCTCCTGCCGCACAGCCCCCGCCGACGGAAACCAAATGCCACCCAACGCACCGCAACGTAGACCTGACCTGTGATGAGCTGACTATTTCTCCCCCAGGTACTGCTTGTATTCCTCCTTTATGTCCCGCAACCAAGAGGGGATTAAGATTTGTTACAAAAAAAAAAATTAACAGGATCTTTCTGTTTTTAGAATAATGATTTTTGGTTTTCCTTCAGAAATGGAAGTCACTATTTCTTGGGAATGGGAAAACATGGCGTGGTGGCCGTGTGTTGAATATCAATATCTGCCCTTTGCCGTTTGACAGATCTGTCTGCCCTTTTATCCCCCATGGCATCTCCGGGTGTTTTGCTGGACTGGACTGCCACCAGATTTGAGGTACTTCTAATGAAAAGAAATCTCGTGACGCACACTTCTTGTGATGAATCTTGTTCTTTCTTTTTTTATAACGACCTGTGTTTAGATGAGATCATACAAGTCATTTAATCTACTGCTAAATGTTCTGTGTGTCCTTTCTGCCTTACTGCTGACCTATTGCATCATTTTACATTGTGATTTAACCTAAAAAGCAACACACCCTGGTAGCTATTAAGTTCATGCTCTATCATACGCCAGACCAAGCTGCTTTTACAGAGGCTTACCCCGGCTGTGCTTACAGAGCGCGCTCTGTTTTATAGTCCATCAACAGGAAGTCCCACATCAGGTGCATCACAGTTGCCTCACATTAGGTAGATGATCTTAAATTGTCGGAATCAAATGTGTTGCTCCTCATTTAACTGGTTGCTCAAACAAATGTATTGCCTCCATATTGCCAACATGTCTACAAATCCTTTTGCAGTGTCACTACCTCAGTGTTACGTTGTGTATCGGTATTCACTCTGTAACATTATTCAGTTGTTTCTAACGATACAAAATTATAAGTAATTGTACATTTACAATGCTCCGTGGCAGGTTGTTTCCCCTTCGTAGACGCATAGAAAAGTATTCAAGGGCTATCAGAACTTAATAAAAAATAATTATTTAAAAAAGCAACAAGACCTATAGTAGCATGTTCCTATACTAAGTCTTCTTCACAGTTTTATATCATGGATCATTTTTATGATAATCGTAATGTTTCTGTTTGTTTGGTCTTGAATATTTTGAAATGTTACCTCAAGATTTTAAATGTTAAACCATATCTTGCCTATCCAGCAGGGCCCGGTGCTGTCCCCTCTGAGAGACAGCCCACTGCAGTCCAAAGAGGAGACCAGGTCCAGTAAGTCACCAGAAGACCGTTACTCTGACATCACTATTTTGTTTTTTATTATTATTTGTTACTAATCCTTCAGCAAGACACTTATTTTTAAACGGATTGTGCCAGATTCCAGATACCCTGAGGGTTTCCCCGGCAGACGGCTGAACAATGTGCCTTCCACCAGCACGGCAAGTAACTCTGCGGAAAAGGCAAAAACCCCAATTCCCAAAAAGGTCAGCATTGTTTTAACTGAGTTTGCGATTACTAACGGGTGTTAACATCTTGTCTCCAGAAGCCCCCATGAGCTTTAAGTCGTAATGTGGAAACAACATGGAGGCTACGAAGAAGACGTGTTGTATTGTATTGCTCACGTGAATTTTCGGACATGAATGCAGCTTTTTTTTTTTTTTTTTTTAACTGGTTCTGCAGATCAGCATGCAGAGGGTTGGTTGCCCCGATTAAGGATGCAGTCTGTGTCTGTCTGCACCGAGCGGCAGAGGGACACAGTTGTTGAGCCATAATCTGATTCTCATGGGGTTTTTTTCCGCCCCAAAGTGGCCGGAAATCTAGGAATGCGGCTTTAAAGCTGAACACAGTCGGCGCCCCCTGTTCCCCCTGCATTTGAAACGGACAAACAATAAACCTGGTGATTTGTCTTGTGTAGGACGTTGTGCTGAAAAATGCCGAGTCCTGGGCCAAACTGGTGCGGCAGTCGGTCACTCCGACGGCGATCAAGTCGTCGAAGGAGAGCTTCCAGACGTTCCGCAAGGCGGCCATAAAAAAGGAGGAGCGCGCCAAAGCGCTGAAGTACAAACGGATGGGCGACGCCGGGGAGCCGGAGGTGCCTGAAAAGAGCAGGTATATATCGGCGAATGCGTCAAACTTTTCTTTCTTTTTCTGTGAAAACTTGCTCGGTCCTTTTTTTTCTTTTTTTTTTTTAAATAAGAATATTTCCGATCAACGAGGACGTTCTCCCTCCCTCTAGCTTACCAGGCCCGTGTAAAGTGGAAACCGATCCACAACCCGTCAAGGAGGAGCCCGCTTCGCCGGAGAGCGTCGGCGCAGCAGCCTCGCCGGATGCTCCGAAAGACGCCGAGGAGCAGAAGTCTCCCGCGGAAACGCCGCCTGTCGCCACACTGTCCCCGGTGGACGGGGAAAGGGAGCTGGCCCGCAGGAAGGAGCAAGAGCGGCGCCGGCGAGAGGCCGTGAGTACCCCTCGTCCATGTTCCGGTGCCGTTTTGTTGTTCTGGTGTTGGTGAAAAGGCTTTTCTTTTTTTAACGACTCCCTTGGTTCATTTTTCTCTCTCTTTTTTTATAGATGTCTGGGATTGACATGACGTTGCAGCGGGACATCATGACCTCATTTGAACTCAACCTGGACTAATAGACTGCCGTGTGCGTCGTCTCGGTGAATAGCTCGAGCTGTTGGCTCTTTCCCGGGCACAAAATACAACTTCAGCATCAACCGTATGTACGTCCTGGAGACTAGAAAATAAAACGTTAACTCTGAGGGGGAGGGGGGAACACATTCAAGAAAACATAAATGGCCCCTTGATTTGCATTTGAAATGGATGGTAAGCGTCTGCACTGTTGAGTTTGAGATGATCGGGGTGTCACACTGTCAAAACTCCGACCCAGATGTTCTCTTTCAGGCGTGTGTTTTTCTGTTCTCTTTTTTTCCCACATGTGGATGAGTCCTCCTTCTACTGACAGTTGTGTACGACGAGCTAATTCATGCATTCATACACTTTAGTTCAAACTTTGCCACCTCGTCTTGTTTGCTGAAATGTGCAGTGTTGTTTGGTTCCTCTGCTATGTTATGCCCTTTGATGAACCCTTACCACCCTGACTCTAGAATATATATTAAATGTAGACAAAACACCTGTTTTATATGTTTATGTTACATGCATGTATGACTTTGTTTTTATTTATTTTTTTCATTGCACTGAAGTGAAAACACTTTGAATGAAAGGTTGGTAGGTCCTCGTCAACAGTTCCCAGTGTGGAGCTGAAGTAAATAATCTCAGTTCCTTATTTGCCTGACTACTTGAAAATGCCATACATGCGTTAACTGTACGAGCACTGCACTTTGTTGTTCATACAGTTCTGGCTGTTCCAAAGTTGCTTTTGGAGATTATCAACATGTTCTGTATGTTACAGTTTGTATATGCTAAATAAATAAGAATCTCTTTGTTTTTCTTTTTTTTTTACTCAAAATAATAAAGCTATTTTCACTAAGCGATCTTAATCACTTCATGAATATATCCCTATATATGTAAATAATTTTGATAATTTAAATGATCCAGGCTGCTGGTAGCCTGCAAGGGGAATTATAAGGCTGTCTTTGTCCACTCTATTTGAATTATTCATGTTTATAGTGTTGCTTAGTAATGAATTCAGTTACATTTGTGCTTCACTTGGTCAGCTCTGTGGCTCCATATTTGGGCGTATACGAAGAGAACAACGGTCTTAATCTGCAGTCACGTGAGGGATTAAGGTAATCTGAAAGTGGTTAACTGGTTTACGGCGTGCTGCCTCCAACCCAGACTAAAACATTGTTCTTTTTTTATTTATTTTGAATGCAATGGTCAATTCTGAGATTTTGGGGCTATACTTTACTTCCATAAAACGTCTTTCAGACTAGTTAAAAGAAAACGCCCAGAGCACACGCGTAGGTCTTTGTTTTACTACTTTTCTCTCGTAGCGTTCTACTGAAATCACCCCAAGGCAACATTAATGCCTCATTTGCATAATTAACCGTACATTTTCAGAACGTGTAATAAAAGGAAAGAAAAAGTCTTAATGTAGGTAATGAATAGTGGAAGTTGCCATCTCTATATGTTCGAACCCTACTGTCCACCTGGGGTGTCTCCCCCTTTAACGTGAACGCGCTGCCCGCTAAACACCCGTCACGTGACGGGTACCTGCCAATTAAGGTCGCCTCGCAGCCACTTATCGTGCAGGAGCGGGTCTGAGACGTGGTTGAAATCCTTAATTGACTAACTGGGGAATAACGAGCACGTGCACGCGTGTCTTTTGTTGCCATAACAGCGGCGCGAAGCCCCCCCGGTGCTTTGCAGGGATTTCTTTCTTTTCTTTTCAGGCGTCTTCCTCTCGAGCCACCGAGCGGCTCGTCGCCCGGTTCCGGACTCTTCTCCTTGTATAGTCAACACCGCCGTCTCCCACTCAACGACCGCCGCCGCGCCGCGCTGTCACACGCACGCGT